>CCAG010007672.1:0-22479 GCA_001077435.1 Glossina morsitans morsitans | reverse complement strand
AAAAAAAAAAAAAAAAAAAAAAAAAAAAAAGGTTAAAACAAAAGAGTTGATAGATGTGTTTTCAAAGATATGCCAGGGAAATTTCCGATAACAAATATGGCTTTTTTCATTCACCACAATCTCTGCGGGCCTCTTTGGAAACACTGCTAGTTTCAATTGGTGCCTAACTTTTATTTATCCGTTCGCCGAAACCTATTTATTTTTTGGTGTTTGCTTTAAAGTATGACGTGACACCCCTGCAACAGTCCAAAGAAGGCCATTTTTGATAAATACTACTGCATGGAATGGAAGGTAACAGAATAATAAAATTCAGAAAGATTATTATACGTATATTTGTATATAAAAAAAAAAAATAAAAAAAATAGGTTGTAAAAATTTTAAAAAATCGCAACCCCACAGCCCTTCTCTGGAGACATCTTCAACTCGAAGAACTCTGCGGCACGCAATGTAACCGGTCCAAATTTGAAATAAAAAGAGAAAGAAATAAGAACATTGTAGTCAGGCAAGACCGATCATTAAGTACACTTCGCCTATAACGATTATTCACTCGTTTTGGTAATAATCCACCAAAACTTACGCATTATTTTTATGCAAGGACATACTTTTCATGAAAGCCCGCATATTGGAGGATGGCCAAAACATCACACGGCAAACTTAATTGACTTCCTAGGAAGCGTACTATTTTTCAGTTTCCATATAACAGCGTGCTTTTCATCGTAACCCATGTTAGAGTCTAAAAAGCAGGCCATACCTACCCTACCATTTATATTTTCCTAAGAATCCTTATATGGGTTAGTGTGCACAAAATTTATGTACCTGGTCCAAGTTTGATAAGGTTGCTTTCTATATCAATTACAATCAACATTATGAATTAATTTTCACCGTATAAAGATTCAGTTTTCCTAGGAACGATTATAAGACACCGGCTAAAAAAATTTACCCCTACCAAGCCAAACGTTTCCTGCCAATTTGGAATGGCAAAATACTATTACACAGCGAGTTTTGTCGCGAAAAATTTGGAAAATTGCAAATTTTTTTTCATGGTGGTGAAAGCGTGGACCGATCCATGTTCAGTGGCGCTCTTACTAGGGGTCAAAACACGTCAGTGTATCAAAATATCTCAAAACTTGTGAGCGGTAGGTTGAACATAAAATACATGGACCGACATCAAAACTGCAAAAAAACTGCAATTTCCTAGCAGAGATCCATTTGACAAAGGTATTCTTGTTGTAGGGCTTGGAAAAGAGCTCGACCTATTCAAAGAACAAAAATTTGGTGATTAATGATTTTTTTCTTACCGATCCTAGAAATTCACTTCCCGTTTTCACAAAGTAATCGCAAAATAATAATCAGAGTTTAGTTAGAGAAAAGGACGAATATTCGGTGAATTCGATGTCAAGGCCGTAAGATACCTACACCGAATTCTCTCTTTACACGAAATTTGATATAAAACGGATTAAAAAGAAATAAATTTTCGTTTTGCACGAATTTATTTGTTTTAATGATTTTTTTTTTTATTTTTAGTTTTTTAATATTTCTACGAATTTTCTCATTCTCACTCCTCACCAGAATGCATTGTAACTTCCCATTATATTTTCCACAATTCAATTAGATTTTGTTCATTTCTCGATTGTATGCGTATATGAGCGGGATTCCCCGAATTAGGCAGAGTAGAGTAAGGACGTGATGTATAATTTATTTTTTCTAATATATCCAATGAATTAATATGTATGTGTAAGCACGAAATAAATTCTTATGTCAACTCTGCGAACTGAAGGATTTTTTAGTATTGTTTGTTGCACTTTTCAGTTGCTTTCTTAGGTCTGGAACGAATCTAACAATTTTCCATTTAGACTTTTTTTGCACGATTTTTTTTTTTTGGGAACGTGTCTATCGTGTAAACAGACAATGATGAGTATGCATATGCAACAAAAGTAAAACAAAATTCTGCCCGCGTTTGTACACTTATGATACATACATACACACATATTGTATATATATTGTATGTTGAATATTTTCTACTTCTTGGAAAGGTGCCCTTTTTACTGTTTATGGCTAAAAGAATTAATTTTATTGCTAGTTAGTTAGTTTTAATAAAGTCTGTGGCCCTTTCCTTTCTTATTTTTAACGGAACCTCTGCATATACGATTGTTGTCAAATCGTCTAATAATTGTATTTAAACGAAGAGCCGACAGACTTACTTGCATTGCAAACAATTTCTGCAACGTCTGTCTATCTATTGTCGAAAACTTTAAATCAATATTACGGGGAATGAAATGATGATTAATGCATTAAATATTTATTCGCATTCGCCCCCACGACAACAAATGCTAAGCATTTTTCTTATATTTATCGTTTAGAAATTCATGAAAGCTTTCACAAAATTATTGCTTTTTACCTTATGCCTTATGCCTTAAATGCATAAACGTTGATATGAGTGTTGGCACATCTGTCTGTCGTATTGCTTACAAATTATGTAAATGAATGTAGTTTAGTAATACCCCACAAATTTGGAGTTAACACCCGATTGCAACTTTGAATATCAATCGTCTATGCAGTACAAACAAATATTGAAATTATTTTTTAGTTATGTACTCTTGTAACGTACTTGCAAATGTGAAGACATTAAGTTTTACGAATTATGCTCAATAAAGCATAGTAAACATATTATTGGAAGAACATGAGACAAAGTTATTAAACGATGAAGACGATGTAGTCATGTAATCTGTTTATTAGGTAAACTTGATTGCCATAAAAGCTCTAGGCAACGAATTTTAGTCTTGTATCTTGTAGATAGATGTTCTAGGAAAAAAACCGGGTAAAAAAAGTCTTCGTTGCTGACATAAAAAATAATACGTAACCGTGCTAAAGTTAATGAAATCGCGTAAAAAGGAAAGATTTTTTCTTTCAAGCACATTACCGAACCGAAAGTATGAACAGTAAGAACAGGGATACGCGAACAGAATAAAGAAAGAGAAAAACTCGCCCAAGAAACGGGTTTTTGTGTGCATGACAAAATTTTGGCCATAAACTGTTAGAAGGACGCAATTTCATCACTAGAAGAAAAGAGAAATTCAATAATGAAATAATTTAAGATTCCAAGTCTCTTCTTTTAAAATGCTTATGTTTCTCTACGCATCACCGAAGGATGACGCGTATAGTCTTTCGAAACCTTTTTTCACACCCAAAAGAAAGCTTCAGAGACTACATAAAGTCTATACATTCTTGATCAGCATCAAATTCTGAATCAATTTAAGCATGTCCTTTGGTCCGCGTGTCCATTTCCGTTAGTGAAAATGAAGGTGTCGACCAGGAATTTGAGATCCGAACTTATCAAAGGGCACGCCCACAACACTCGCAGATCAAGGTAGACCCATCTGCTATTACACCAATCGGTTCAGAATTATTCTATGAATCGATCTATCTGCCCATCTGTGCGTCTGATCATCAGTCCTTTGAGTTGAGATGTCTACACATATATGAATATTTTTTACTCTAAAATTTGACTGAGAAAAATTTACTCAAACGAAATTGTGTTGGCAAATGTCTACCTATCAAAACAAAAGCAAATATTTCTAAAGCTGTTGACAGAGAAAACGGGCAAAAATGAATAAACTACGACAACTTTAAATAAAGGAGATGGCGGTTGAATCGAAAAGAAAGACCTACTACGACGAAGCTTGCATTGACTATCGTAATACCGTATTGTGGAAGACTGTAATGTAAAAAGAAAAACATTCAGCACCACGAGACCCAAAGAAGTCATATGTTGGAATTAATTGACCAGGAAACACGCAAGTTTTTTAATGACAAAGATAATAGCATAAGATGGCTGAACAAAACGTAATGAATATGATTTTCAATAACAGGACATATATATTTTTAGTTATGATCATCAAGGCATGATATGTTTTACATAGTACGATATAATTTGTAAACTCATTATAAATTAACTCACATAAATTAATTTTAGGTGTTGCAAGCCCAGTAAAAAATACATGTGCTGTCTGAGCTTAAATACTGGGGAAAATGAAGCAAACAGAATATATATTACTATCTGTCAAATTTTTAGGAAATCCACACACAAACACACATATATATATACATATGATATGTATTTGTATTGAACGTTTAGCTGAAATGGCATATTGAGTAGACTATGCTTCTAATGAAAAATTTTGTAAAACATTAAGGAATTTTCACGAAGACTGAATAAAACAACTTCGACCTCGTTGTGCCAAATTTGTACAAGATTTCCTTTCAACTAAATCAACATGAATAATAAGGCGCTACCGCTATCGGTAAGAGCATCGTCATTATCACCATGATCATCATCATCATCATCATCATCATCATCATCACCATCATCGTCAGTATAATCAACGATTTGTACGTATGTGCTAGAAGTAGAACAACTTTTTTATGCCTCAGTAGGAAAAAAAAAAAAAGTTGAAAAAGCTTTAATTTACGGATAACAAGAACAATGAATGAGTAAACTATAACAATATTTTCAGTTAGTACACTAAGACGTATGAGCAACTTGACATGACATTGTAATAGAATTCTTCATTTCCAAGTATTGCACATAAAATAATTTGAAATAAATTGCATTTAATTAATTGTTTAATAAAATCAAATTTACTATATGTTTACAAACACACACACACACAGAGACACACACATGTGTGTATCACAACGAGCGTGATAGTTTGTATTATTTTTTTTTTTTCTTTTAAATTATATTAATTATTTTATATACACAATATCATCAGCGTGGGAGTGTCCGGTTATATATTTGTGTATATATATATATATATATAACCGGACCGTGTGTGTGTGTGTGTGTGTGCATGTGTGTATATGTACATGTATATAATATATAAATTGTGTAAGATATTGTCAGAAAAGAAAAATTGTATTTTCTTGAAATCAACAAAAAGTTTAGATAAGAATCGCGTATATATGCATTTGACAAAATTTCTATTTGTTCAAGACATTCAATTACATTTGTGTAAAACCGCTTTTGATTGATCTTCTTTACTTGTTTTTTTTTTTTTTTTTTTTCATATTTCTTTTCTTCTCTTCGCTTTAAGTGATAAAAATCCCTCAGTCATATAAATACTTTGTTAAAGCTGTAATAATAGACGATTAAGTAAACAATTGAAATGAATTTTATAAATGTGCAAAAGTGTTCGTCTTAAGCACACACGCGCGCGTATATATATATATAATCCATTGCATGTTTGGCTACAATGTTTTCGCTTATATAACTTAACTTAATTTTATTATTTTCTATATTACCACTCAAGTAAATGTCTGCAATACGCTGAGTGTTAAAATATAACAGAATGCAATTATCCTAACTAGTAGTTAACCTAAATTGAATACCTTTTAATGCACTGCAAGATTTTTAATAGTGACAGACAGAACATAGTACACATGCATACATTGTAATTTTATAAGTTAAAAGTTTATGTTACAATCAATCCGTGAAATTATATTAAAGTAAATGAAAAACGAATATTAAACAATCGAAAAAATAGTGAGCTTTCAAAAGATTCATTCATTTTAAATTCAAACGCATACACACATTAACTTTTGCAATTAACGAACTACATGTCCATGCATTTTGAACTCCATATTATATTCAAATCTAGTGCGGACTCCTTGAATACCCACCCATTACTGTTAAACTCCATTGGGCCAATAATTTCCATGCTTAATTTTCGGTTGATTTTAATAAAAATTTTGATTAACTTTCAAACAAAATTTTCGCCATATGTTCTAAGATTGTTTCAACTTTTTCAGTTTATCCGTTCATTTTTGTAGGGAAATTAAACTAAAACTATATGAGCAACATTGTCTGTTTTAGCATCCGTTACATTTAACCTTTGCTAAGAAAAAAGAATACAAGGCGGACGGACAGTCATTGCCACACTCAATATGTATACGCTACTTGATCTCGCTTATTCATTGCAAGTTGAGTGGGACAAATATATTATCGGTAGCCGTAGTGAGTGCCCGAATGCCCGTACATACAGAATTTAATGTAACAAAAATAAGAACAGTATGAGTGAACGCCCAATAAGTACAATAATGCATCGGTCTATAAAGATTTTCATGCAAAATTCGTTTTTGTTCGCCAACGTAATTTCCTTCAAAAGTGATTCTATCAATCCTCCTAGCAATATTTCCCTAGCTTTTCGATGCCTCTTTATGCCATACACCACCACATCACTTATGGTACAGAGTAAACTAAATTTGTGCGGATGTGTGTCACAATCAGTCGATTCAGAATTGTTTCTCCAATAGATTTAAGTTTGTCTGTCCTTCTGGTTCTCTAATGGCTCTCAAAGTATTTTCGCGTTCATCTGCAGCTTGAGATTTTTTGATCTAATTGGGTCGGATCGAAGTAAGTCCTTAAATGGCAAAAAGGTACAATCGAAATCATAAGCGTAATAACATATAACATAAAACTTAATTATAAAACTTTTTGCATAACTTCAGTCTGTTTTTTATAATCCTCCCACATGAAGGCTACTTGTGGGATTAGGCCTTTGCATCGAAACCTGGTATAATTTTTGCTATTTGACCGGCTTTGACTTGTGTGTTTTGATATTAAATCTATAATTTTTCTTATGGACGCGTGTACTTGATTGAGTTGAAAGAGATTAATTTTCATGTTCGCATTTATGCAATTGCAACAAATAAGGAAAACACTTCCTGTTGGAGGTGAATCGTTTAAAATAATAATTCGTTAATCTCTCTTAGTAATTCTATGCATTAGAAACTTCGTTCATTCCATTCGCATATTAAGATTATGCCTGCATCAACTGTTTATTCGACAGCGCGATACACGACACTTTATTTGAACATATATCGCAGCTGACAGGATAATTAGATTAACATTTTCATCCTTACTAATTAGCGAAGAAACACCTGGAGAATGTTTCCCTAAACTGTAGACCTATCTAATGTGTAACATATAGATACACCCACCACTATGAAGGACAAAATGAAGGACAAAAATACATGATACATGGATGACATGATACATGGATGATGTCGTCTTGCTTCTAGCAATCGAGGCGTATCCACCAAAAATTCTATAAACTGCATATATTCTGAAGTAAAGCAAACTTGTGAGCGTATTTAACCCTATTCGTCTGTCCGTCCAATAATTTGTTCCTCTAGTGCATGTTTCTATGACGTTTCTGGTCATGAACTTTTAGTTTATGGCTACAAATTAAATTTGAAAATAGACGTGACTTGTCGGAAATAAGTCAAAGGTTATAAACTACAATGTAGAGCAGATATTTTTTCAATTCATAAACAAATCTAGAATGATCAACGCGCGAGTAAAAACGCACCAGCAATGGGGGAAAAACTATACTATGTGGTAACAAACGAATCAAAAATAGTTGCTAGCGCTAGCGAAAAGTCAATGCAGAAAATGGGATTAACGACCGATTGATGCGCCCTCATATTAAAAAAAGAGATTGCGAATGCATTATATTGGCTTGAAGTGATTAATATCGAAGGTTCAAACTAGGACGAATATAACTTGTCTATCCTTGTCCATATTACTGAATAGAACTACCGTTTTTTATATAACTTAGTACTGTTTTCGTCATATCTGGTTAAGACTAGTCTTTGCAATTGCAGAAACGCCAACTATCGTGTATACTGTGAGGGCCATTACTGGCCATTTGCCTGGGGCTGAGGTGGCTCAGCGGCTCAGGGAAGAGAAACACAAGAAATTTATATTTTGCAGAGAATTGATTCTTCACTTTAGTATTTTTATTTGTAGGACGTTATTTCTATTCTATTCTTTCACGTGAATATAGTAAACTCATGAACACAACTCGACTCTCTCGGAATCTAAAACTAGACTCCTCGAGGTCTTAAGCTAGACTAACTAAACTAATTTTCCCTACTCTATTCTTAACCTACTCTTAAACTATCCTTATTCTATTCCCAGTTTTAATCTACTCCTATTCTATTCCTAGTCTTAATCTATTCCTATTTTATCTTAATCTAGCACTCCCTTCCCCTCTCGAGAGACGGAGACTCCGTGAGCCCAAAACGAGGGACGACTGTGGGTCCTCACAATACATATACTATAAAATTCGATTCCTAGTATTATATATCGTCAGTCAAATGCTTGGATATATATGTTTGTATGTATTTGTTTATGGGCGCGTAATTCCTTTACTTGTACTTCAAATGTACTTTCAAACTAAATCTAATAGAAAATTGTTTACTTATTTGATCGGTCAAACTCTTCAACTCAATTAAATCAAAAACTTTTTAAAGACTTAAAATTCTTACATTTATCTACTACTACTACCGGCTATGGTTTATAGAGTCCTAGGTTATATGAGTATGTGTTGTATCGTCTAAAAAATCACGCAGCCTCAATTACTTTACCATAAATAAACATTTAATTGCTGCCAGGCAGGCTTACATTTATAACCTTACACTGGGGAGAGAAACAATTGCATAATCTCTACACCATATATAATGTAATAGTAACAAGCATAAATCTTTTCAGAATGAGCAAACAAAACACAAAATTTGATTCGCCTCTGAAATCATGTTCTGCAAATGTAACAATAATAGCACATCACTCGACAAGCTCGTACAACAATATACCCGATGTAGCATGACTATCGATGTAGTGTTCTAAGAACTTAGTAGGTGATGTGTTCACGATTATAGTCGCAGCAATTGCTATAGACAAAGCTGCATTGTGCTTCTTCACACGTAGCTTGTTGTATTTTCGTTGGCAATTATTACATCTACAGTACGTGAATAAGAGAGGGAAGAATACAGGCTTTATGCTTTTTCTTTTTTTTTTGAACATATCAAAATCTTGAAGATTTTCCAATTTCCAATTTTTTAGTAAAATTTTTATTTTCAAAAAATGTAAGAATACTTTAAGTAAAGCGTATTATTAATTGAGTATTTCTTCAGGCGTTAATGAAATTTCTCCCCCGAAGCAGTTGAGGCTATGCTTGTCGATAGACGAAGAGAGATGAGAAATATATCCTTTTATCTTACATTTAATGACTACAAAGAAAAATGCTCGACTATATACAAGACAGGAAAGTAGTCATGTAAGAGTTCTGCGAATATTTATTATTGTTGTAAGCTTTGTTCACTTGTAGACTTTCTCACCCAAGGCTTATATCATTGAACATGGGTTTGAAAACTTCCATCGTTTTCCTCATTGCGTGGGAGTTTTTGTTGAGTGATATTGAAATATTGTGGACAATAAGTAATTTCATTGACTTGTTTTCACGCTGATCGCAAAGAAGGTTTTTTTTCTGCGAATGCTACGAAACGAACAGAGAATATCAACAAGTTAAACTTTTCATCGAACCCTTGCACCCTTCGCTTTACTGGGCGTTACACACACGCGAAGACCACATGTCAATTAAATCGTTTTCAAAAGATGTCATCGATAATTCGATCATTTAGTCTTCTTGAATGAGTTCTAAATATCAAGCAAGCGCTATTCCAGCTTTCATTGATAAAAGAGCTAAAATGCTGGGATATAACCTAAAGTCGATAAATAGGCTCAAAAAACAGTATAACCGTAAAGTAATTAAACAAAAAGATCGCAAGCATATAGAAAATAATCAATGAGGGCCTTGCGATTCGTTTACTGGCTATTGTGATGATATTGTGATGATGTTACCACGCGGGGAACATCACAATATGCTGCTTAGCAATTTTCTTTAAATGTATGCAAAAAAACTGGAAATCTCAGAGATTATTTTAAATCTATTTTCAAGAAAAAATTTCAACAGTTTGGTTATAAACTGTATACTCATGTGAGAAAGTAAAACCTCTTTCATGTACACGCATACAAAGAAAAAAGAAAAAGGAAAATTTACGATATAATAGAGTCAACACACTAAACATATGTGGGTTCTGCCTACTTTATGTTTCCAAATGAATATGTTTTCATATATTCACATACTTCCTTTGACATAATTACAAAATATATATAAAAAAAATGTGATTATTTCCAATTTTTTTTTTTGCATTTTTAATTTTTTCTCTCTTATTAAAGTTGCAGTACTTGAAAGCAAAGGTGTACTAATTTTGATATTGCGTCTATTACATCAAGGCGGAGATGAAGGCAGGCATTAGTGTTTCTTATCTTCTAATTCTTACTTTTTTTTTGCAGTCTTTACAGGCTTACAGTTAGCCATGCAAATGGAGATCGGTCGGCCTATTCTACCGCGGTGGCTGTAAACAAAAAAAATAAAAAAATAAATAAAAGAATAAAAATTTAAGCAATGCAAAGTGCATAGCATACTTATTAGGGCAACATTTTCATTAAGGAACTTAGATGGGCGCAATTAAAAAACGCACTCAACCATGTTTATGCGTTTACTTCAGATGACGGGCACTCAAGATTCACTGTTAGGCGAAAAAATACCTTCTTCCTTGTTACGTTGTTTTTCCCCCATTTTGCTCTCGTATGAATTGACCCACTTGCCAATACTTGCGAAATGTCCTCATTTTCTATATAACCCAGGAACAGTTGTCACAATTTCTATTGCCATGCATACACAGACAGATATTCAAACATGCACAATACATGCACATATACAGATATGCACTTCTATTAAGCACTCATTTGCATACAGACTTGCGACTTGCGACTTGCGACTTGCGACTTGATGAAGTTGCATATGTAAGCTTTGTAAAACGGCTTTGTTAGTGTTAACTGTCATCTCATTGCCTTCGTTATTTACTAATATAAGTGGGTGTGTGTTTATCGTTTGTAAAATGCCTGTCTGTGAAGTAAATGAATAAAACAATTGTTGCAAAATTGTAAATGTATTTATTATATGTATATGCCATAAGAGAGGAGTGAGCTGCCATTATTGCATATAGAGACAAAATAGTAGGAATTTGTAGGCAATACATCGTTTTCGTAATTGAAAAAGTGAACAATATCGATTATTTAGCTACGGCAGGTCCTGATAACGCTTCAGATAATGCGTCAACTTATGAACGTCGACTTCCTTTTATAAAGAAATTAATTACAAAAAAAAAAAACTCTCTTTAGGGGAAAAACCCCTAATCTGGAGTTCATGTGCTAAACGCCTTAAACACTTAACAAATAATCGCCTATCGCATCAATTTAATTATTTTATATCACAGTGTTTCCGAAACATATTAGATCTGGTTTGGCATCCCTTTAAAAGCCAGACGTTTCACCACACCATTTACCCTACCATCATGACCCTACCAATAACATGATCGAACTGTTTTATAAAATGTAGTATCACATCCGGCTGGTGGCCAATATCAAATCCTTTATAAGGAAATATTTAAAATTTTGAAAACGCGACGCAGTCGTCCTATAACTTTTGTTTTCTAACGGTTGGTTTTAGTGTGAGAAGAGAAACAGAAAAATTTATTCCGTCCGTTGCCAAGAGATTGTTCAATTGGTAAATGATAATCATATTAAACCAAGTCAATGGGCTGAGATAGAAAGTCTCGTTAAAAAAAAGGGCACACATCCTGCGGAAGAAAGAACACGTTTCAGTCAATTAACTTTTATAGCCTAGGTTCATAGAAATTTCCTGCATACACTGCTGTGCGACTAAGCAGCATGCTTCGAATTATGGATATGTTAAAACGGAGCAGAGCATTAACCGCAACATAATGTCAACAGACAATAAAGACTCAAAAACGGGGCACACATTTGAAAAGAAAGGTTACATAGCTACTTAGATGGCCATGGATGGATTTTACCGCTGATGCTTTGCATATTGTTTGATCTGCTAAAGCGCTAAAATTATCATTATACCTTAAAATCGAGAATATTTCCTAGAATAATAATGTAAAACTGAGGAGGTCGGCAATCATGATTGAATAAAAATTAATTTACTGTGTTACTCTCACAACCCCTATGTTATTTATATACTGAACAGATTCAAATTTCATTTGATTTGGCAACTCTGGAAATAACACTAACTGCTCTTTACGCAACAACAACAAGAGCAATAACGAGACTAAAAATGCCGACAATACAAACATTGAGTTCGGTCGCCTCGTAACACAGACGTACCGCTCCACGTCTAGATGTACTTACACATCCACCCACCCACAATTACAGACAGGGATACACATAGCTTATATATTATTTGCTTGTGCCCTGTGTGTATCAGGTGTGTGTTGTTCGGTAAATATGTTTCAATTGCATTTCATGAATAGTTTGTATTTAGATGCCGACGCTTATGGTAGTGGTTGTGATTTAATTTCTTTAGTATTTAAGTATATTTAAAACAGAAAAGAGAGGAACAAATAATTTAAAAAATTGCTTCTTTTTTTTTTTGGGTTTTTTCATCATTATTAAAGCATGGTTTTAGGAGAAAATGTTTAATTTTCTTACTTTCAATTCATAGAAATACTGATGGCTTAAAAATGGTCCACAGCAATGATGATGCCATGAATAAAATTCCTTTAAAATCTGTAACAGATGATGAAGAGAAAAATGGTGGTGAATTCATACAAGATACAGCCACCGCCGAAGAGGCGAGACGAGAAGAAAGGTAGGTCATAGACTGTACACTACTTAAGCTTCCAAATATCGCATTTACTGTCATATTATTATTTTAGGCGGGTTAAGTTATTGCATTGGATGAAAAAATTTACCATTGGCATTATATGCTTCATTGGTATAGCATTGTTTTGTTATGTGATTATCAGTTTATGTTTTAGCGGTAAGTTGAATAAATAAAATCAGTCATATAAAAAAAAAATAAAAAATAAAAATAAAAATAAATACCCGAATATCCTTTTAGACATAAGTATAAAGCACTTAGTCAAAAAATTGTCTCGCAGAGCAACAACAAAAATCTTATTAAATATATTTCGTTTTTTTTTTTTTTCTTCTTTTTTCTTTCCCCTCGTTTTCTATTATTATGGTTCGCTTAATGCTTTTTGGTAAAAAATCAAATTAAACTGAATAAAATTTGATTTTTTTCAATTTTCTTTCTTGTTGATACATACATATATATATACATATATATATATATATATATATTTTTTTTTTTTATCTTTCTGCGGTGCTTGGCTGTTTTCCATTCTCTTGCAATTTCTTTATAGATTGGCCCAAATCAACAGGCACAACATCATCTACCGTAACAAAAACAACAACAAAATCGACAACAACAAACACAAGCACTAGCACAAACTCAAACATCACCACAATCACTACACCCCAGAATTATAAGCAAAGCACCCCTACAATAGTCACTTTAACCACCGAGCCTCCTAGTCTTAGTTTACCCTTATCCTTTAATTCTACTCTTTTATCGTCAGATGATGGCAGCGAGCAGGCGGCGTCTGCTGCAACAAGTTCACTACAAAGCGGCGACAATATCAACAACAATGCGAGCAATATTATAAACAGTACATTGGTCGCCGCGGTAACCGATTTAAGTTATAATAACAATGAGTCAACCTCCGATACCCAATCTACGTCACCCACCACAACAAGCATTTCAACGTCATCAGGCGGCGAAGCAACGCCATCAGTCCCCTCGCCGGCGACTACGATAGTATCAGAAACAGAAATCGGCAGCGATACATTGTCATCATCTTCACCATCATCGCCTGCCACTCTCACCCTCAAAGACATTCCAATAACTGACGAGCATTACATCTCTAAATTGGGCGTATATCAAAATGCTGCTGTCTGTTCGGATAGGCATGTCTGCAGCAAAATTGGCAGGTAAATAAGGGCCCATCTATCATCTAACATAATAGACATAACTGACCGACAATGTCGATATAATTAAATTTCCGATACCGATTTTATAAAAAAAAAAGCATTTAAAACATTAACCTAAACCTAAACAATGCAAGAATGTATACAGAAGATGTGTACAGTTACAAACGGGGTCTTCTTAAGTCTACTTAATAACTCTTTTAGACTCTGAAGACAATAAGCAAAAATCTACCCCTAATAAACGTAACTTATTTTGTATGTGCCGAAATTTATAGGTGCAATAGGTAATAACGATTCCTTAAAAAAACTAATTTTTTTTTTTTTTTATTTGAACTTGAGAGAAACGCGATTGCATATGGAAAAATCAAAGATCTCTTCGCCTATCGAACCGATTTCTACAACTTTATCCATGCTTTCGGTTTAAACATGTTGATGCATTGCTTTCATGTCTAATCAATGCGTTGATAGCCTAAGTACTCGTTCTCTTCCACTCTGCTGACTGTTATAGAAAACCTAACGCATTTTAAAATATGATAAGAATCTGGTAAAAGCCTCATTGAGCATCCAATGCTACTCTCTATTGTGTCTTCAGTCCCTCCCCCCTCATAACAAAGTTTAAACAATCGAAATTGTTCTTCTCCATTCAGAATCATTTTGTGAACCGATTTTAGCTTGTCTGCGCCTCTGTCCGTGTGATATCTGTTTATGTATACTTGTATTCAGTCTACGGGTCGTAATTTTTGGAATATTTTGATCAAGTTTGATAACCGACGTACTTTGGCTAAAGGGCAAATCCTACTAAAAGTGACTGGGATCGCTCTCGGTTTTGGAAAGTCATTATATGAAAAAAATTGCAATTTTCAAAATTTCTTGACCGAGATCAACTAATAATAGAATATTTTGTCATTCACAATTACTGTGAAAACTTTTGGATCCGATGGTGCAATATTTTGAATCCCCTTCCATATGACCGCTACTACAAAAACTTTACCTTCATGTAGTAAAAATGTCTAATTTTCAATACTCGATGTTGAAAATTAATCCATAATAGTAACTTGAAATAAAACTGAAGCGGACGACTAAGCCCTTTAGGAAAAAGTGTAATTTTTCCATTTTATGACGAAAATGGCTCTATAGTAGCAATTCAGCAAAAAAAAAAAAATTAACCATAGGCAATTTGGTTCACAAAAGTCTTTTCTGAGACACACTCATTTGCTGAGCCCATCATGAAGAGCAAGCTCTTATATGGCAAGAAAGTCCAATTTCTACTTTTTTATGACAGAAATAATGAAACCTTTAGGAAGTAATTTAATCTGAGTCAAATCTGAGTCATGCCATGTGATGTTCTCGGCATCCTCCAAAATGCGGTCTTTCATGAAAAGTAAGGCTTTACACAAAAATACTTTACAATTTGTAAAGGCGGTATAAGGTGTCTAAATATCGATCCTGCCCGACTATAATGGTCTTTCTTGTTTTATTCTCATTTCTTTTGATGTTACAAATTCACTCACTCACAACTTCGTAATCTTTTTTCCTAGTTATTACAACCTTATGTATTGACTTCAACTCAAAGCAACCTTAATTTACATATCACAGACAGTCTACAAAATAGGCATCATGAGATCATATAACGCAGATAGTCAAAAATTGTCAAAAAGTTTGTCGTCATACTTCTAAGTCCCACATTAGTGGCAAAAGTGGTCAGCATTTCATTTCATGTTTGGCGGCAGTGAATATTCGCCAGGAAAATTTGAGTGTAACTTTTAATTACCGAACTGTAACCTGTTCCTGTAGACGCGCGGCGAACAAATTAGGACATTTAACAGATTCTTCACAACCTTTTGTAAAACAACAATAGCATACTCCAGTAAGTTGGAGCCCAAACTTTTTTCTATTCAAAATATATCATTGAAGGCTAAAAATTTCGATCGCACAATAAATATATATATATATATATATATACATAGATTACATGGCAACTGCACGCATATCAACAACACATCAGTCAGTTCGCCTAAATCTTTATACGAGAACTACCACGCACGAAAGAGTGACTTGACGTGAATCATTTTGCAATAATGTTCATCCTTGAGTCAAAACAGACAGACAGACAAATGAACAACGGATTCAGAATCACTCTCTTAAATAAAAGACGGGTCTATCTCAAGTCTTTCTGTACGTTGTATTCATCCGCATAAACTTAATATGCCCCTGCAGTACAAGTGGTACAGACAAAAAAGAAGTGGGCGGTCAATGGTTCAAATCGAGTAATTAATGTTGGAAGTATTGCGTATCAACCGTTTCACCAAACTTCAATAGCCAATAATTGAGTAGACACTTCTCGTTCCATCAAGCATAAAATATGATCTTCCTGTCAAAGCGATCCATTCACTCCCAGTCCACAGATGTGTATAGTACGCTCGGGAGTGCCTAATCATTTTTAGATTTGGAATTTTCAGACAGAAATATCCACCTTTCATCTCCAGTTACGATACGAAACTCAATATTTTCATTATTAGTAAAAGTATTTTCGCGTTCCGGTTAGCTATTGTTGGCAGATGTCAAATCTATGAAAAGAATACAAATTCACACATGTTCGTTCTCTGTACATACAACAGCTAAAGTCATCTGTGGGCAAATTCCGATTTCATATTTACATGCCTAGTGTTGTACTTTTGCATATGTTGCAGGTGAAGCTTTCTGCCCATTGTAGTCAAATCATATCCATACAATTAAGTTTTGAAAAGTCTTGAGAAATATTTGCTATTAGTTTCACCTTAGCATCTGTCCTGGATTACAAAGTGTAGCCTGTTTACCTGTTTCAGATAATTTCGTAACCTGATTACACCTATTTTATAGCTTCATCTGGGGTAATTACATGTCCATATACAAACCTTCAACATCAATTTTTGCAATAAAAAGCAATGGACAGATAGATAGATATACTGCCAGACATCAACTGATCTGTGGTAATTGCATGTACATATACCAACCTTGAACATCAATTTTTGCAATAAAAAGCAACGGACAGATAGACAGATGTACTGCCACATAGACAGCCATCGCTAAAACAGCTCACAATGTTACTTTGACTTAGCCTACACGTATAGGTACGGACAGATAGACAGATGTACTGCCAGATAGACAGCCACCGCTAAAACAGCTCACAATTTTACTTTGACTAAGACTACACATGTAGCTTTCGGTAGCTCGGAAGCGTATTTTGAGGTAGCGCAAACGGGAGAGGACAAGTAATATATTTATAGGGTATAGGAAACTCATCCTTCAGTAAAGAAGATTATATGATAGAATAGGATGGACGTCGGTTTCGAATGAAGAACAAACGACTTCGATTCCGTTTTAACTTAAGAGAGAAGGAAAAAGGAATAAAGGAAGCGTATTAACCAATTAATTAATTAATTACATGAAACAAATGTTTTCAATTTTTTGCCTTCAGTCACATATTACAGATGGACGGATCCGTGGTAGATGCGACAATAGCCGCCATGCTATGTAATGGTATTACGACCCTGCACAGTATGGGAATTGGTGGTGGAATGCTTATGAACATTTACATCAAAGAACGTCAACAGGCATTCTCGGTGGATGCCCGCGAAGTGGCACCGTACGCAGCATCGCAAGATATGTTTAACGATAAAAAGAATGTATCCGAATATGGGGCTTTAGTCATAGCGGTACCCGGCGAAATAAAGGGTTATCATCGAGCCCATGAGAAATTTGGCAAATTACCCTGGAAGAAACTTGTTGAACCGTCAATCAAACTATGCCGAGAAGGCTTTTATATGAATAAACATATGATGAGATCGGCAAAACACCGGTTAAATATCATTAAAGAGAATGAAATATTGAGGTAAATTTGATGAAAATTGAAAATGATAAAAGAGAATAATTCGAATTTTAATATTAAAAGAAATTTTATTGAATTTTAGAAAAATGTTATTTAATGAAACCGCAGACGATATCCATCCTTTAGGTACAAAATTGCAGCCACTGAAAGAATTATGCAAAACGTATGAATTATTAGCTGAAAACGGTCCATTAGATTTCTATAATGGCACCTTAGCTAAAATGGTCGCAGACGATTTAGAAGATTTAGGCAGTGTAGTGACTTCAGACGATTTGGAATCGTATAGAGCGGATATGGTGAGCTCGATAACGATGCAATTGGGCAATGATATTTTGTACGCAGTACCACCGATCAGCAGTGGCACTATAGTTGCCAATATTTTAAGCATTCTTGAAGGTTTCAATTTTACTCGAAATGATTTAAGAGATGAACAACACGAAGCCTATACCATACATCGCATGGTCGAGGCGATGAAATTTAGTTTCGCCAAGCGTTGGGAACTCGGCGATGTACGATTCAATGATGTTAGAGAGGTAAATGCAATTTATTATATTTATATATATATATATATATGTGGAAGTATATATATATATGTGTGTATGTAAGTAACTGTATTTGACTTTACATTACATAACATAATTAGTTGGTGAGTCGTTTAACCAATCCGGAAACGGGTATGCAAATGCGGGCTTTGATAAGCAACTCATCGGTGCTGAAAAACGTTTACGAATATGGTGCTCAGTTTTCGGGCGAAGATGACGCGGGTACAAGTCATTTGTCGGTCTTGGCACCGAATGGCGATGCGGTTTCTGTCACCAGTTCAATTAATGAATAGCAAGTGTTTAAATTATCAAATAACGTAAACGATATTAATATGATTTACTAAATTTTCTAATAGTTTTGGTTCCGTTCATGTGGGCAAACGTACGGGCATTTTGTTCAATAGCGGCATGTTGGATTTTTCAGTGCCAGATCGTAAGGATATTTTTGATTTACCAGCATCTCCCACCAATTTTATAGATCCTCAGAAACGGCCCATGTCTTCAATGTCTCCAATGATTTTAACCGATGACGCGGGTAAAGTGCGCATGATTATAGGTGCTGCAGGTGGATCCAAAATCATATCAGCCATTGTGGAAGTAATGGCTCGCGTATTATGGTTTAATCAAGATATCAAAGAAGCGATTGACGCGCCCCGTTTTCATCATCAGCTAGTTCCGAACATTTTGCAATATGAAGAGAATCGCTTCAGTGAGGTAGGCTTGTGGCTCATGCATAATCGTTTCACAAAGTTATTACATTTTGTTTCTCTTCTTATCGTTATCGTTATCGTTATCGTTATCGTTATCGTTATTCAAAGGAACTGCTGAATTTATTGCGAAATAAAGGACATAAAGTTGAACAGTATGTTGGTATTGGTTCAGTGGTTTGCGGTATTGTACGCAACGAAACAGCAATTTACGCGAATGCTGATTTTCGTAAACAGGGCGGTACCGCTGGATTTTAAGTCTTTCAATTCATATGTCAACTGAAAATTAAACCAAAAATGTAAAGTTTTACACAAACTCAATTATCTAAATGTGCTTTACGTAAAAATAATTCATTATATAAAAAAATATCAAAAGCGTCTCAAGGCTCTCTTTTTACAAAAACATTTCTTAAAAAACACATTTTTCTTAACGTCATTTTCTTAAAAGTCCAATAAGTATTAATTAATCTAAAATGCAAAGCCCAATATCCATAAGGTATACCAAAATTTTTAAAAAGATATTTTAAAATAAATAACACAAAAAAAAAAAAAAGAAAAACCAAAAAAAAAGAAGAAGAAGAAGAAGAAGAAAATAAACTCAAAGAACTTTCAACTTTTTGCTAAACGTATACATATGCACCTACATACATACATACAATACATACATACATACATACATACATACATACATACATACATACATACATATATTTATTGTAATTAATATAAAATTATTTTTAATTTAATATAAAACTTTTTTTACAAATTTTCTTCGAAATGTTTAGCTTTTTTTACAACGATTCTTGTAGCTGTCTGTCAGTTTCTCATACGCAGTCTATGTAATTATTTAAAATTTTTTCGTTTTTCCCGCTTTATCTTTTCCACCTACTTCCACAATTCTCTCTTACAAGTCGAGTTCGAAATAATACGTTATCACATACAACTTTCGATATTAGTTATATAAATCATTGAAATATATATATATTTATAAGTAAATGTATGCAATCACTGATATACACGCCTTTATTTGATAAACATTTTTTATTGATCACATCAATAAACTTGTATTTAAAATATTTTGAAAAATATTTTATATTCGAGAACTTACCAACTAATAGCTAACAGAAACGAGCCTAAGCGATTTTTATTCTTAGCTTGTGTCTGTATGTATCATAGATAAGTGGATCTCGTATATCCCTTTTTTCCAATTACTTCTTCTATGTATCCCAGCATGTACTTGACGGCTAACGGTGGGCGTATACGGGGAAACTCGAAAAATAACTTTCTACAATCAGAAAAAACGTCTTTCATGGAAACCTTCTCCTCCTCCTCCATCCAATTCCGTTTATTTCTTTGTGATAAAGGGGTATGTTAAGTTTGTGCGGCCGCACACACGAACACACAGAAGGGCTTATTTAGAAATATTTTCTGAATTAACCTAAGCTTGTCTGTCCGTCTGATGTCTGTCCATGCAAATTTTGTGTTCAAGCTGCAGGTCGCAATTTTTGAATCAGTTTTCAAAATGATGGTGAAATTTGGGACACTGACGTGCTTTGAGCCACAGACGAACGCTATTGAAAATGGTGTGTGTCGGTCCACTTTTTCGACCACTGTCCATTTCGAACACTGTCCTATTTCGAAAAGTTGCTATGTCCCAAAAATTGCAATTTCCAAAACTTGTCGACAAAAGTCGCCGGATTAATAATATTTCGATGATCTAATTGGTATTTCGAGAATCTAATTGGTATAACAAATTTGGTTCGGCTATAGTAATGTTTTAAAGCCTCTCTCTGTTGTGTGATTCTGGTGGACCATTACGCGTGCACCAGAATCCTGAGGATTACATTAGCTTTACGTTAAACTTTTCTCTTTTTAAATTGAGTCGGTCACGGAATGCATTGCCTGTTGCGCTATCTCTCTGAAGCCACGTTTGCTCCAAATCATCCAAACATCATACTATTGACAGTAACTGCGTTGCCATTTTTGTATTTGAAGGCTTACACCTCCAAACGGTAACCGCTACAAGCACCATTTAATCAAAAATAGCTTGCTGCCAAATCTCCAAAACATAGCCGAAATTACATTGCGTTATTATTGTACCCTACACCACTTGTGTGGTACAAGGGTATATTAAGTTTGCGTAGCCAAAAAGCTTAAGGTAGACTCATCTTTTGTTATGCAGATTAATGCAGGAAGAGATTGTAAGCTTTCAACTTTTGAGTGCAGTATGGTTTGACCCAAGGGAAACGCTATTGGCAATGGTTCGGATGGGATCCTTTTTGTTAATCACTTTCAATATAACGCCTCATTTTGATGTAGGAAATTTAATGGTTGGCTGTGGCCCACTACGACATTTTTATCGTACGATTTGCCGAACAAGGCTAGTAGTGTATATATCAAGTTTTGGCGGAATCAAAAGAAGTAGGAAACGGAGTAGACTCTACCCTTACGACATCGATCGTACGCCTTCAATCGGAGGTATTTCCTAAAGCTTGATTGAAATCAAAGCGTTCCCCCGATATTGATTACAAAAAAAAGTTGAGTCTGAAACAACTTTGCGATCCCAGCTGTCAAAGATTATTAGTGGCGACAAGCGTAATTGGATAGCAGATCGATTCAGTATTTGATAATAATAATTAAGCTGAAGAGATGCAGGAGGCAGGGTAAGAGTTTATTTTGCGAAAATTTTGATATTTCGGATATTCATGACAAGTGACCGAACATTCATTGCAAAGTTTGATAACAATATGATAAAAGCTGAATAGGAGATAACATATCCGGGCACAAAGTATTCATCTCCAGGCGTTGTCGAAGTGCACTGCAGCACGAAAAACGTCGACGGACAAGGTTGTTGTATGATTACATCAATTAAAGCGCGGTGATCTGATTGATCTTTGGAACAGTATAGATTGGAGGAAGAGAAAAGACCTCCGATCTAATGCCTATTTAACGAATTGCGACGAATAATAACTTTGCCGTTAACGTAAAAAGATGCGTAGAACCCTATCCATTAGCTGAGTCGGATTAAGTTACAGCACATACAGGTATTCTTTTTATTATAACTCGGATGAAACATTCCAAAGGCCTTTAATTTTAACTGAACATGGTTCTGATATTTTCTATGTCGTTTTCATTTATACTTCTCGTAAGGTAATCAAATAATATTGAAACCGTTTTGTAATACCGCGTACAATATTTGTCATGTGATTTTAACAGCTTTAAGCTTTTAGGCGAACGGATATTATTGACGTAAGCAGCGCATGTCTATTTTTCAACAATCAAAGAGGATAATAGAGGCAATCTATTGAAAACATGAATAATAACATTAAATAACATAAACAGAAATCTTGAAAATATGTGGTTAAGATTTCTAACGAGTTTATTTTTAGCCTATGGGTTATACATTTGGTATCAGAGTGAGTGAGCAAAGCAATTGTTTATATAAATTCCTTTAACTAACTAAATTAAGAAATACCTCAATAGAAGATAACCAAGAAGAGACTGCAAGTCCTAAATACAATAGAGAAAGACTTATACCACCAAATGTGGAAATACCTCAACCACCATCCCGATCTACTTTACACATTTATCAGAAGGCGG
>CCAG010007665.1:0-33685 GCA_001077435.1 Glossina morsitans morsitans | reverse complement strand
CATATCTGGCACACTTATTGAAAGCCAACTGTAACTTGGCACTCGAGGCGCAATTAAGGTCGCCATATACGCTGGCTCCATACGATATAAGTGACACAATGACACATTCAATTAATTTTAACTTAGTTTGAGTCGGTACGTACGAGGAGGATAAACGCAGTTTCCTTAGAATGTCGTTTATCCGCCGTCGTAAGGTCATCATATGATCATCAGCACTTAAACGTGAGTTAATTATGAATTCAAGATTGGCAACCTGTTTGCCAATGCCAACCCTTAATGTCAATCAGTACATCATCCATTCTGACATTGGGTAGAGAGGCTAAATTATAAACGTTGGCTGATATCACGATCGCATTCGTCTTATCCGAAGTGAGGTTTAAATTATTGACAACGGACCAATGCGCTATACAAACCAAATCATCGCTACCACGCTGAATCAGATGCTCCACCAGCCCCCGTGAGCGAGATAAGACTTAACAAGGTTGATCGCCGTCGGTCCAAAGTCGAAGTGAGAATTTAACTTTCTTAAGAGTAACGTATGACCCAAAGTATTGAAGGCCTTAGAGAAATCAATCATGACTAGGGTAGTGAAGTTCCCTCTTTCTTATTCTGGGCGGATGTCTTTCAACACCTCAAGCATAGCCTGACTTATACGCTGAATGGCGTCAGCGAGTAAATTCTTGCAACACGATTGCAACGCAATCTGATCAGGAAGAATACTGATAGGACGATTCGGCCTAACTTATTAATACTTGAAAAGACTCGTCATTTTATATGAAAACTTCAGTATGCTTTGATTTTAAGTTAACTACGCTTTTTTTTAAGCAGATAGAGGGAATCAAAGCAGCCGTCATTTGCTGTAAGTGAAATGTTTTTTTCTTCGCACTTTTCCAAACAACTGGGAACCTTCGTGTTGTCACCCACTTCAGAAATTCCCCTTTGTTTTGGTATCGTAAAGTGGACGACTTTCATGTGTTGTACGAAATGGATCAGCAATTACAACTGATATATAAGAATAATCAAGTAAGAGGCTTCCACCATCATGCAAAGTTAGAAGAACAGTAAATTTTGTCGTTTGGCATAAGATGATGCGCCCTGAAATATTGGGTGAGAATTTATTGTTTGGGAATTAGATTATGGTTTTACTTTTCGGACCAAAGAAGATTATGTATTCCGCGATCACTCGATGTGAAAGTTTCGCTAATAGTTGGCGAGCCGAAATTCGATTCGAGTACATGGGAAGAAAAGACAATTGCCATTTTGGACAAATTAAAACTGATACATAATAATCAAGCAAGAGACTTCAATTATCATCCAAAATTAGGAGAAAAAGTAGCAGTAAACTTTGTCGCTTGGAATAAAACCATACGCGCTGAAATATTGGGCGGGGCCGCATAGCAAAAAGAATTTATTGTTTGGGCATTAGATTATGGTTTTCCTTTTCGGACCGAAGAGGAATATGTATTCCGTCTTCCCACGAAAATGACCAGGCAGATCGACCACATTCGTTGTGGAGGTTTGGCTAATATTTTGCCTGCTGAAAATGAATATGATTATATGGAAGATTATTTAGCTGTGGTGAAAAAAGATAATTGGCCGCAAAGTACCTGTGACATTTTGGACAAATTTTTGATGGATGCCGATGCGGCAAAAGGTAATCGATGCGATTACCTTTGTCGAGCACTTTAAGTCGACAGGCAATCACTGTTGGCGGAATTTGTTTGTGGTGGATCACAGGGGCGAATTTTTTGATGCCCGCGAACACTTACTGTCGGCTAAATTGGCCTTGGAGGAGGCGACAAAATTTCAGGAGATCATCCCTAAATTGAAAACTACCTCAATTTTGCAATTTCTATCTAATAATGGAAAATTAACAAAGAAAACTAACACCATCCGAGGTAGAATAGCTGACCTTTGTGTGGTGCAAAATTCGACGTCTGCGATTGACGAGCATGCGAAGCGCAAGGTTGAAGATTGGCGTGCTCGCAATAAACGACAGAGTGATTTAATAGACGTAGCTTCGATAGCAGAATCAAGCATTTCGCGAGAAATGACTGCAGACGATGTGGCTTTTGATGATTCGGTATCTGCAAAGAACTTCAATTCATCAGATGACGGAAGAAAAGTAAATGTTGGTATTACCAACTATATCGGCAAAGCTGGTACTCTAGCTAAAATTAAAGTTGCGGAAGATAAATTGAAGTGGCCTGGAGATGAACATTTCAAAGTAAAAATTGAAATTAATCGTGACGAAAATTCGTCGCCAGACTTAACAAATGTTTGCATGCGAACTGAAAATTTGCTTAGATTGCGCACTAAATATGCGCACCTTGAAGAAGATTGTTCGAATGATGTGTCAACAAGTATTTCCCTTGTTGCATCTCATGCTTCCAGTATCTCCAGCCGCAGTCAACAGTTGATGGAATTACGTGAAAAATATAAGGAGCACGAATCAAGCTTAACAACACTATCTTTGGGGCAAACTTACGCGCTAGGTATTATAGATCATAAGAAAACCTTGGACGCAAAAATGGATGAAGTAAGTAATTATTTTGGTCAATTTTGTCTCTATTAATTCTTTTACGTGGTTATCTTTTAGTCGAATTCGCAGCGACTGCGTACAGCCGTACACTCGCCGTCTCTCTTAAAGGATCAAAAATGTAAACCTTCGGATCAAACAAACTCTATTACCCATTACGAACCGACGAAATCTACACGAAAGGTAAATGTGACTTTATTTCAGTTCTTTTTATTCTTTTTGTTATATTGAATTAATGCATTTAATATCTACTATAAGTGTGCCATTGGAGGTTCAGAAGACGAGAAAAAGAAACATTTTCATGGGATGTCTTATACTACACTCTCCGTAACGAACGATGACAAAGAAAATGTGGAACAGGTAATCAGTTCAGCTTCAAAAAAATTGGATTTTTTATTCACTCGTAATTTCGTTGCGTTCCCTGCACTACAGGAGTCCATAAAAATGGAAAGTGAGGAAGAGTTAATTAAATCCTACAAATTAAAATGCCCGAGAGAAGTTAATCCAATGAATATTAAAAAGGTACATCGTATGAAGGTATGAATGAATACTAATCAAACTAGTTTCTAATTACCAATACCGTTGGTAACATGGTGATCGCATGTTGAAAAAACTTATATTGTTTTGGCAGCGATAGATGCACCGACCCAATATCGCGCTTTTTCAACTTTGCGGGCTCGCGTGCAAGGCAAGCCATGCTGCTGCACAGATCTGAACAAGCGGTAACCAGGAGGCGCCATGTCTGATGAGTATGCTGGGTGTGGCAGAATTTCCCATTCCAGCTGCAACAGTGTATCGAGGACAATTCTTGTAACAAATGGCCAAAATGGCATTTTCAGTCAATTTACGAGACAGTTGTTTTCTCTTTTTCTTTTGCCATCGCCCGTAAACGTCTAGAAACAATTGATTCGCCAACTGCGAAGCTGTTCCAAAGTTCTTCGGGAGTTTGTCTTGCAATTCATGGTCCTTGAACTTCTTTGTCATTGAGATCAAAATCAGCGTTTTTCAACCGTTGAAACCAAAACCCATAATTGGGATGTGATGGAGCAGCAAAGCATTACCATAAGCTTACGGACGTGTTTGATGGATTCGGTTGCAGATATCTTCGAATCTCAAACAACAAAAGTAATGAATGTCGAAAATGCAATTGTGAGGCTTCTATGACTAGTGTCGGCAGACGCTGAGTAAATTAATAATATTAAATGGAAAACTGTTATTTTATGCAGAGGATGCTCAAAACCGTCAAATTCAACCGTTATGTCCGCTGGTGTTTCCCATTTCTTTATCATGTTTACCTGCAGAAGTCGCTTATCGAAATTTTTGCAAACAACTAATAATTATGGTGCCGGGTAGTTTCGAGATTTCTCGTTTAACTAATTACCGTAATGAAGGCAGTCATTGCCGTCGCATGAAAACGAATCATGTCGATAAATTAAGCAAAATTATGGAAACGAAGAAAGAAGTTGTTACAAATGAATAAAATGAATCCTCTTCGTTAGAAGTCATCGTCACTAATAGGTCTCCAGAGGGTGCGAAGAAAAGACCGGAGTTGCTGAGAGACAATAAACGAAAAATATACAATGGATATTCTTGACAAGAGAATGGCATTTCTATATAACTTTGCCATTAAGTAAAAATATATTCCAATGAAATAATAATCAAGAATTTTTTATGTCTTAAAATGTACCCCATCGACTTGAAATGCTATTTGGTTTTGTTTTTTAATTTTAATGTCTACTTATCTAGTTGAACATATTCAAAATTCAAAACACGATTCTTGTTTGTATATATGTATGTGTGTATTCCTTAAAATGTTCATATGATTTTGACAATTTTCTGATATGAAAAAATATATAAAAGTAAACCTCAGTTTGGGTTAATTTAACAACCAGTTTGGTTTCTGGCATTTAATTACGTGACTATTATGCAACTTTTCGTTTTTTTTTCTTCTGATAACAAAACTGCGAAGAAACGAACCAGTTTCTGTCAACCACAAAAACAATTTTCACGTTTTAAAAGCTTTAATATGGAATAATGCGAGGGGATGCCGTTTGAACACTACTTGCATATAAAAATAAGATAGTTATGCATACCCAAAGCGATTAACCGATTTCTTCGCTATTATGATCGTTGTAATACTACTATTGCATAAAGCAACCGCAGTATCTGTAATTTCAAGTACACGATATGACCATAATCACCTCCACCACGCCAATCTTCATTAATCAATAGTTAATAATTAAGTAATTACAATTCAGTCTTTTATTAATTAAAATTAATTAAGAGTAAAGTGAATTTCTCGTATGAATAACGTCTCTCTCTATAACGTCTCCTTCGAAGCAAATAATTAAAAAAAGTACGAAATAGAGTAACAATTATACAGCATAAAAAATTAGGCATTATGTCCGTTGCGATTAATTATGCTGAGACTTATAAAATACAGTAATTGCTGCTCTGAACATACACACAGTAACAATAGCCTTGATATTAGACAGATAGCCAATAAGCGGATAAGCTTTACAGCTTTGACAAGAAAAAGTCTTGATAATCTTAAATACATACGACCTGGAACAATTACATGCAGCTGGCGAAACGGGGTTTTCTCATATAGATATTTCATAGAAATACAAGTAGAAATGGGCTTGTTAATAAAGAACGAATCCCTAATATTAAGAAACAAGAGAAGATCAGAATCTAAAATCCTTGACGAAAACACCGACATTCTGTCGTATGTGCTTTCATTGAAAACGTATCTGGCACATTTCTTGACAGCCACCTGTAGGTTATTTCAGAAGGCGCACTCAAGGGTGCCATTGTACGATAATAAACATGTCGCTTTCTGGTGTCATAAAATATGAGACTTTGTTAAGCTGAATTTTAATAATGATTCTTAATTTTAAGAAGTTGGTACTTCAATGCTAGAAATGCAGTACACATACGCTCATGCATACGAATTTACTAATTTGTTAATATTAAATATTCCCCCATTAAAGCGTATATCAAGTGACATCAACTGTTCTCATAATGAAACAATATAATGTAACGCTTGTACTACATTTACGATCAAACTCCAATAATAACAATACAATATGCGTACCTATGCGCTTCACACGGTTTAATGTGACCAGCATATTGATGACATACCTTTGTCACATGTATGTGTATATGTTCGCTACACTATATACATTGGCTCCATATCTTACAAGTCGCACAACAGGAGGTGTACCCAATTTCAATTTAGGTTGAGTCCCAACATACCGGAAGAATAAGGGCAGTTTCCTTAGAACGCTATGTATACGAACATTCGGAAGACTGAAACAATCGCCAGCTTTTAAATGTGAGTTAATTATAATGCCAAGATTGTGACTTGCTTGCCGGTGTCAAGTACTGTATCAGCATTCACCGTTTTATCTGAGCTTAACTTTAAATTATTGACAGCGGAGCAATGCGAAATACGACCCAAATTGCCGTTAATTCGTTGGACCAAGTAGTCCACAAGCCCAAGCGGACGTAGTAGATATATTCGACGGTCGTTAGTCTACCTTTGATATAACCGTTGCTATGGGAATTGAAGGTTTATATGGTAACAAGGACGAATTTCCAATATTTCATGGTGAAAATTACCTCATAATAGTAAATTGACAAAGAAATGTCTCTTACCGAATTTGGACCACGTAGGTCCATTTTTTTGATGCCACCGTATATAAGGATTCTCAAGAAACGTAAATCCTTATGTGCCAAAAAGCCTAATTGTTCCTTTTTTTGTGATGACCATTGATTTATGATAGTAATTAAAAAAAAAATGAAGTGGATCTAATTAGAACCATATTGGCCTATTTCTTGCCACTATTCCATATGAGATTAATTAATTTTTATGATGAAAATTAATGCATAGTAGCATTTCAGCAAGAAATGGATCACATAGGTATATTTTTTTAGGTCCCAAGGCGCTATCACGAAACGCAAACTCTTATCTTATTACGAAGAGAATATCTAACATTTCATTATGTGGGCTTTCATAATAATTATAGCTTGGCGTGAAAGGAATTTGTACTTTTTGGAGAATTATTACTAAAATGATCAAATAACTGTATTAGGTGAAGAGCTTTAGGGTATATAACAGTAGGCGTTGCCCGACTACAATGTTCCTATTTATTTTATATTAGCTTAAGAATTTATTTCCTTGCCCTAAAAAAATTATAATAACAAACAATAATAATAATAAAAAAATCGCCCCGTCCTTGGCTAGTTTGACTTCTTGCGCCCAAAAACCTTAAGAATTAATTATCATTCTCTTGCCCTTACCTTGACTTGGAAAAATTTAACATTTTCAGTCGTGCCAATATCCAAATTCCTTTTATATTGTGCTACTGGAAAATACGGACGTTGAAATCAATTGTTTGTCGCCTTTTGATATTTGATATACTTGTCAGACATGCCCACTTCCTTGGCTGGATCATCGCAGGCTTTTTTGTTGAATTTATGCCTGAACACACTTGTTGTGTACTTCCATTTTGTATGCCGGTTTGATTAATTTAATGTTTCTGTGTTTCGCAACGAAATTTTTGGACATGAAGTAAGCATGAGCTGGGGCAGGATATGGTTTATATGGTCAGATTAAAGTGCTGAATACAATGATTACGTTATGCATTATGCGCGGTGCACGAACTGTCTATATAATTGGTTTTGAATACAAATGCAGATGAATGTATGTATAACACGAACGCGCGAACGCAAACTTTTGGAAAATTTTTTATATTTCTGGTCACACGGCTTTCGACAGGCAAACCAGGGGTGTATTTTCATATCGTTAACATTTTTGCCTGTGCAGTGGTAATTCGCATTTATCAAATAAATCTCATTATATTAAATTAAATTGAGAAAGTTAACCTAAATTATTTAAAGTAAAATTAAATTAAATTCATTTGCGCGGCAAAAAGTCGGTTGTAAAACAAAAAACATGCGGAGCAACTAGTCAACGTGGTATAGAATAGTCAAGAACTACACAACGAACGCTTGCCAGGCTTCCGGAATGAAGTGGTAAAAGAAAAAGCCTGCGAAGCTATATCGAAGGAACTAGGCGTGTCCAGTGAGTATAATATAAGAAAAATTTGCAAATAATTGAATTGAAGTTTTATACTACTATATATAAGTATACTACTATATATAAGTATATACAATATACTTTTTTATTTAAATAATCTTGCATGGGGTTTAAGTTATATTTGTGTTATTAAATTAGATTTTATCCAATATAATTATGCCAAATATGAGAATGACGAATGGTACTGCTGGCGTTATTTCTCGAGAATCTTCTTGCTTGACTTCTATTCTCCCTTCATAATTCATTTTTCGCCATAGCGTGTTTGTTCAGAAGCAACATATTCCGATGGACAATAACACCCGTCGGGCATTTTCACAAAATTGTGGAAAATAAACGTTGGACTTTCCCACCGCTGCGGCGTTCTAGGGTTTCATGTAGACGTGTCCTGTAGCGGCTTGTTAAGTTCAACGACGATCTTTAGTGATTTTATGAGAAGCATTTGGTAGACCTCAAATATTGGCATGCCTGAAAAAGAGTCGAGAAAGAAGAAAATGTTTGGGAGAGCAAACAAAGTGCGCGAAGTGCATCGGGGTCTCCCATATAAAATCACGGGCCGATGGAAACTATAGGTAGGGTAGGGTATAGGATGGCCGTGGGCATAAAACCCGCCCGTCCGGTAAGTTTCGCCCGTCCATTTGTCCTCATAAGGTTTATAGCATGTGCATTTCTTTAGTGTAATCATCTGTGGAGTGTCTGTGGGCTGAAAATGAAAACTCCTCTCCCCCGTTACTTCCAAACTAGCTAGCTTAACACGGATGCATGCGTGTACAGCCTCCGACCTTTTTGACCTTTTAAACATACGTGGATTTTTTTTGTTACACAACAGGGGGAAAAAGGTGCGATTACAGAACGTAGCCATTACACGTTACAGTACCAAACCACCATAATTCAAATATTGTAATTAAATCGTCGCTATTCATCTCCTTCTATCGGTCAACTGTTTCCTTATAACACTATTAATCCGCGCTTATGCACACGACGCAAACGACGTCTATAGCAGTCTTACATTCTTAGTAATACGAAAAAAAAAGAGAAAAGTGTGCTTTTGTAAGCATTGACTGATTTTGAAGTGAGCGTCAACGTGTTGAAGATTGTTAATTTATTTTTAATATTTATTATTAACTGTAGTGTGGACTTACCAGGAACGATTTAAATTCTCTTTTTCTTCTCTGCTTTAAAAAATCACTTTTAAAGAATTTTTCACTTAATTAATTTTTGCGCTTCTTCATTAACGTTTATGTTAACGAACGCTAACCATATAATTTTCCTTTAGCGAGGCACTGAAATGACCGTTTTGAAGTCATGTAGCGTTTGATATATTGATCCACATGAATTTATTTTGCTTTCGTAAATACGTCACTGCACCTACTTCCAATGGATGTGCGTGCGACAACAATAAAATTTTACCAATTTTTTGAATTGTACGAACACCTGCAATCAAAATATCTTTTGAGAATTGTCGAGTGATGTACAATGCAAATGCAGTCAATATGTTCAGAGCATTATTAGACCGTTCCACAATCTCTGCGGAACCGGTATTGCAGGTACTAAGCAACGAACACTACGGGATTATCTTCTTATCATTCAAGCCGATTGTTAATAGCCCATCATGAGCCTTTACCAATAAAATGTCGAAAGAAGCACTCCGCCTAAGTCAAGTGGATAATCAAACACGCAAACTTATACATATATAATGCCCAGGAAACTTTTGCAAAAAAATAAAGAATAAGGAAAGTTTTTTTATGCCACTATTCAGACATCTTACAACATCTTAACGACCTATTAGGGACTATTGTTTATTAGCATAACGCATTTACGATATTTTGTGATGTTTTCATACGCATACAATGCAATAAGCACTCATATTCAAAGGTGCATCTAGAGGCAGAATATAAGAAAGTTAGTTATTTATATGAGTCTTAGAGATTCAATTTGGGAAAATCGTTATAATTTTCAATAATTGTAAGCGTATTTCGGTTGAATCATTCTTATACTTGTCATCATCATACTTGTTGACTGTACGACTATATAATTTTGGAAGTATTTCACGATGACACATATGAACTAACAAAACTAGTATCTACACTTTGCTACACAAAAAGGAGTATATGAAAACAAATTAAAATGTGATAATCCATTATGCGCCCTACGTCACCTATTAGCGCGTAGAGTTAAACGCTTGATGATGATAAAGCTTAGGTTTTCAAACGTGAACATTTTGGTCGATCTCCTATATCCCATCATCAGAGGAGGAAAGGTATATTAATTTTGTCAAAACCCCACAACGTCCGTTGTAAACAATGATAGTCTCGATCTTAAATTTGGCGGAAAGATTGGAAGTTTTTGCACGCAGATTTGTATTGAAAATCGCATGAATCGTTTGAAGGGCACGCTTACGCTGGGTAAACTGAGAACACCTCTGCTTTTCAAAAAGAACAAAAAATTGGTTTTCTGCCCATTACTCAGAAACTATAGCACACAAATCTACAAGAATTTAAACGTATGTTCTATGGGCGACGCTGTGGTAGCTGTACAAATATCGAAAAAATTAACCACGCTTGCCCAATTTGATAGTGTATTAGAGCTTAATTTTTTTTCAGTGCCTTTATAAGACGCAAAAACAAGTTTCAAAAATCACTATGACCACGTTGTCCAATATGTAGTACAATAAATTTGTACGCTAAATCACTAATGTGGATCCATTCCCATCATAAAATACTAAAATTTAGTTGTTGATCCTCGGAAAGACTTGTTTTTTGTAGGAAAATTTGTATGGAGGGCATGGGATTGGTTCAATAAATCTGAAGATCCCATTCATTAACATGCTCACTATTAACAGCGCCGTTTTTCGCCTATTTTCATGTAACAGTTTTTCAAAATCGAATGAAAAATGGTTTGTTCTATAGCGTGGCCTAGTGGGTCTGTCTCAAATCTGGCCTGTGGGCGTTGTACATACCTACGTGAATAGGTAAGCTATTATGATTCTGCGCAACAGGTCTAACGTCGAAATGAAAGGAAAATATTAGGAAAACCCATTTGAACTAAGTGAACACTATAGCGGGACGCGGACCACCATTTAATACCTTACACCACTTCGTTGTCTTTTGCTATTCATTTGACCACTGTCAAATGTAGGTGTGGTCATGGATATGTTTCAACCAGTTAAACGATTCTACAGAAACGTTGTGATTGGTCGGTCTTTTGGAAATTAAAACGTTTTTATACTCATCGCAGAAGAATGACGGATGTATTTATTTTGTCAAAACGTTTTCAACACACAGAAGGAAGCTTCAGAGACCCCAAATAGTGTATATATTTTTGATCAGATTTAATTCTGGAGCGATTTAAGCATATCAATCTTTCCTGGTGCCCGTCCATCCGCCTGTATAATATAAATGAAGGTATACGCTTCAAATTTGGCGAAAACATTGGAAGTTCTTGCATGCAAGATGGTATTGTGAATGGGCCAAATCGGTTGAGAAACACGCCCACAGTGTCAACTAGCTGGGAGCATCTCTATTTTTCGAAAGGAAGAAAATTTGTCTTTCGTTCATTACTCAAAAACTACAGCCGATAAATCTATAAAACTTGCATGTAATTCTATGAGCCATGCTGTAGCCTCTGCACAAAAATGGACAAGATGGACCACGCCCACTTCATATCATAGCTTATCATAACTTTATTTTTTGTGAAAACCTTTATAACGGCCAAAAGCAAGCGCGAAAACGCCATAAAGTGTATACATTCTGGGCTGGCATCAAATTATTCCGTTCGCAAAAATGAACATATCGCTTACGAATCTGCAAAAGGAAGTGATCTAAACCGTTATCTGGGCTTTTCGCTTTTTACCCGTGAACTATGCTGGGCCCACGACGAAAATGTCCACTTTTATTTTATTAATATTATAGATCATGGAGATTTAGTTCTCGATCGCGGCCGAATATAATTTTCTTAATAGTTTACACCCTAATGTTACAACTTAATATTAAAAACTAAAAAGAGCCGATCAAACACTTTTATTGAACCGGGTCTTACAGCGTTGTTCCAACAGTTTGGTTAACATTAACAGACTAAACATTTCCAGTAATATATGGATGATGCCCCGGAACTAGCCAGAGTTAGCTTTCTTTGGAAGATTGCAGTCAAGATAATAATACAATGGACTGGCAGTTTTCGTCGCTGACTCGGCAGAACAAACGTAAGCAAAACAGTTTCCCTAAAGCTTATAATAGCAAATGATCGGTGTACTCTACATATAAAATCCTTGATAACTCTAGAGTAACTTCAATTCTTTCAAGTGCTATCAATACGAATCGCTTTTCTACTCCAAGCTCTAATGAAAATAATACTATCAACGATGATAGCATTGCCAACGCTGACAATGAAGTAGCAATTTCTCCAAAGCTTTCACAAAGCGTAGTCCCTCGTGTACATAATATAAAACGGATGATAACGGATTTTCCAACTGCTATTACTGTTGGTGAGCTTAGCTATAAAACTTTGAAAGACGAGAAGCTACAAACTATTTATGTCGCAAACATGTTCAATTAACATAGCTATCAAATTAAACCCGAAAGGGCAGCAGAAACAGTGGTAATAAAAATATTTTATCATTTTACTCCGACTGCTGATATTTAACCCGGTGTTGGGCAAGTTGACGCAATGTTTTGTATAGGGCTGGAAGGTAGTGTAGATGATAAAAAATATTTTAATCATGCTATCATTAAAGACGGATATCTTTTAAAGGCCAGACTTATCATCCCCCTTATGGCGTCGGTGTCAGAATTTTGGGCGCACGAGAACTTATTGTACAAAGCAAATAAAATGCGTTCAACCCATCCGGGCACGTAGGTAGGTTAACATGGGACAACCATTGTATTAATTATTCCTTGAATCAAGAAAAACTCCTTTGTTAACAACAACCTTTGTAATCACAAATACGCTGACATATTGAAAAATAAATACTTTCTTCTTTGAGCAATGAAATATTTTACAAATCTTATTCACGAAGCTGGTGTTATATTTACTCCAGAAACGTTGACGGGCCTAGATATTTATTATAGTAATTATGTTGGCGTTGAACAAGGCGAATGATCGGAAATCAGAGAAGATTAACGGGACGATGGCAAGACGGTGGGAATCCTCTAGAGAGATGAAATTTGAGTAGAATTGCAAAGCATTTGCACTTACGTCTGTCTAGCTGAGATAAGAAATGAACAAATTAACAAATTTTTTATTCAACATCAACGCAGGCATGTTTATTGAACATTATTTATGGAGAGCTCCCAAATGTACTAAATAGCGGATTGAATTGAATAGCAAATCGTTCCTTTAATAGACATTTCCCGAAATTGATGCCGAAATGATATGGAGAAAGCCGAAATTGTTGCTCATTATTTGAAAGAAACTTTGTGCTCCTAACAGCCTGAGACGATGAGACTTCAATCGCAGAAGTAATATTGAAATTTGCAGACAACGTATGTCTCATCGACTGACCTGTCCGACATTTATCAGTTGTCGAAGTCAATGAAGAGGTTAGCAAACTAAACGTTAAGCAAATCCCCTCGAGATGATTCCATAAGTGGAACAACTATTAAATCTTTACCATCTAAGGCTCTTATCATCTTAACATTAATTTTAAGATTGAATGACTTTCCAACTCAATGGAAATACGTAGAAATAATTACAGTGGCTAATAATCCTAATAAGTCAGAAAACGCTGTAAGCTTTTACAGACCAATTAGTTTATTGGTTACTTTTCTAAAATATTTAAAAAAAATTTATCTACCAAGACTTCATTCGGTTCTAAAGTATAAACCTGTTATTCTTGACCACTAGTTTGGTTTCAGGAATAAACATGGTTTCAGGAGCAATGCTGTCGTATTCGTGTATCAGAGAAGCCACTGAAAGATTTTTGCGTTGATGTATTCCTAGAGGTGAAAAAGTCCTTCGATAAATACTACCATGATGGACTGACTACTTTTCAAGCTTCGAAAATGTTTTCCAACTACTACGTTTTTGCTGTTTAAGTGCTACTTGCACAGCAGACACTTTTATGCTAAAGTTGGAAATGGTAGATCCAATATATATAAATAGTCATTTCATTTCAGATCTTCCGATCGTTGATAATAACTTCATTGCGACATATGCAAACGATGCGGCAATTCTATTTTCACCACATGTGATCCCTTGTGTGTATGTTTCTTACTTACTACAAATTCATTTCAACAAATTTTCGCTTTGGCTGAACAAATGAATTTTAAAAAATCTCACCATTTTTTGAATGGCAATAACGTTCCTAACGACAACTGCGTAAAATACTTCGACTTACCTATTGGCCAAAGTTAATATGGAAAAATCATATAAAAGGCAAACGCCAGCAACTTGACCTAAGAAATAAATGCATCCTTCAATTTATTTGGAAGTCAGCATTGTTGTTGCCCCGTGACTCGTTAGCATCAAAACTACTCATTGTGACCTGGATTTTGCATTTATGAGAAATCTAACGCAACACATTTCTTCCAAATATCTAATCAGGCTGCGTGATTGCTTAAGTGTCCTGGCATTATCTCTTCTAGATGAATCTAATGAGATAAGAAAATAGAAAAATTGCATTATGGTATTCATAAAATATAGAGATATATGTTAATTAAGTTGTTATGTTTGGATGTCTGTCTGTCCATCTGTCTGATTGTTGTTGATACACCCATTACGTGTACTTTTACGGTCAAGTTTTCGAATGGCTATTATTTGCCCACTAACACACCCTCTATAGTTACCGACTAAGAGAAACCCTTCAAAATATACTTTTGTGCACGGAACACGTAATTCTGTGTCATTCTATGCATGCCGCATTACATCTTGCACCTGCATGGGCTGACCTGTGGAACGTATCGGACGCATTAATGTACGATACTTAAGGTTAATCATTTATGAAGGACTCACTAGCTAAATCGATTAACTCCATAAAACCAAAAGCGAAAAAAAGTGATAAAATTGTTTGTTTTTCATTTCTTTTTGTTCCGTGTACACAGTAAGGGGAGAAAAGGGCCTTCACATCTATGTCACTTTTACTCGCTTTATTAAAAAGTGTTTTAATTACATTTTTATTACGATTTGCACTCAATTATGAATTGGCTACTGAGATAGACAATTTGCTTATATAACGGATGCAAAAGTTTTGCTAGTGAAATTTATGTTAAATAAACATAGGCAGTTAAAAATGAATAAAGCGCTTCGACATTCAAATTTAAAAGAATTCAAAAAGTTGAGTTAATCGATTTGGCATCTAACGCATTTATGCAGAATACTCAAACGAACAAAGATGTTCTATGTGTAACATAAAACCGATCTAAAGAAATAAAAATTTTTTATTTATTCGTTTCAAGTTACGGTTAATATAAGAAGCGTTCCTTTAGCTGATTAAACATATGTGATACAAAAGGAAATTCCTGAATAATTATTTATTTATTTATCTATGCAGTGTAGATTTAGCTAAATCGCATAATTCTTAAGCTTAAAAGCTTAGCCTAGTGACCTTTAAAGTAGGAGAGGTCTTAAAATTACGACATTTTTATGTATATATATGCGAATGAGCAAAAAGAAAATTATATACTTGCCCAGTTCAACTGCACACCCAACAACTAAAATATATCAACTTAGAGTAGTGCACTTCATAAACATTATTTAAGATATTCCAGTGTAGGTCGTACTAAGCTAATGCATAGTTTCGGTAAAACAGTAAGTTTGGCAATACCGCTATAGTTTTCAACAAGATGTCTGCTGCTATTTTTTTAAAGTCGTAGAACAAAACTACCTGTTTTTCAACAGGCAGCAAATCTAACTGTTTCAAGACAACCATTGAAAATGCATGCACGGAAATCCGTCGGCCCCGGCGTACGGCTATTCTTTAATGATTTTAATTCTTGTAAGAGTTCATCGTCAGACGTTGACTATTCTTGGAATGAATATGCTCTCATTTAATTGATACGAACAGGTGCAGAAGAGATTAAAGTTACTAGAGTTGAAGTTAAGTCGAAAGAAATGAGAAAATTATTTGAAATGATACGATCATCAAACGTTCGCTAACCATCAAAACACGTAAAGGAAATGCAGCATCTTTCATCTTTTATCAGCAGATTCTTACGAATCTAATTTTAACCAAGTATTGAGAACAACATTCTCGGCTGACCTGGGAGAGATTTCTTCTGGCCAGAGAGTACCTAGCATAACCGTAAGAAGAACCCTTTTTTTGTAGTTCTTAAACAATCTGGTCTTAGTATTTTTCATCTACTCTAATCTAGGATTGGACCAAGCTGGATATGAGCTTTCCACTCTAGGTTGGAACACTGGCATAGATAAGAAGATGGCAAAATTAAGGTATTTATAAAACGAGGATACAAAAGCTCTACTTCGATCGGTGATTTATATTCCCTACTAATCTTTTCGACGGGCTAGATGAATTAGGCCTGGCGATCTGACTGAATTGTATTAATGTGTTAAGCGAAGGATGGTTGGAATCTTCAGATGAGGTGAAAAGCGAACAGGGGCTAACTGAAGGATTTATCACATTAAAAAACATTATGAAGATCCCATTATTGGAGTTTGAAGTACCATTTCACTGAAAAGGGCCTAACTCACAAATATCCTCTAGAAATTCGTTGAATCTATCTGGAAATCCAGTTGGGATCAAAAAGCCTACGCGACATTAAGATGCCAAGGAACCTTTGGAACTTAAAACCACCAAAAACAATTACCATATATAGTGGCTTCATACTATCCACCAACTCGTGGATAAGAGAGCCGTGTTTTTTGCAAATAATTACATCCGAATTAGCAGCGATATAAGAACATTTTATAAAATCGTTCCTCCATTCGACTACATTCACACAAACCGCAATGAATTCAGCGTCTAAGTAAAGTATTGAAAAGGGTAGGACGAGAAGAGAGAGAGAGACAGCTATAAGACCGCCACGCCCGATTTTATTTAATCTGACATTTCTGAGCACGTGGACAGTAGGGGGAAAGAACTCAGAGCTGCGCGTGTCAGGCTTCAACCAAGTACCAATAAATTATTGTACATAATAAACAATCCATGAGAAGAGATGAATCTCTGATGTTCAGTTTTTGGCTGATTGACGGATGAACCGCTTTTGAACGACAGTAAAATGCTTAAAACCTAAGGTTTTCCTAGACAAAAGGTTACGGTTGAACTTGTGATATTAATATATAGAGACACTTGCAGCTCATCGTATAAACATATGTACATATCTACATTTTGTTTATTAGGTTTCCGTAATACTCATACCGTTTGCTAAAGCATTATAATTCACATAAGCCAAAAATTAACATTTCTTTCGCTTAGAATTCCAAATGAGGTGAATAAAAACAAAAGCAGTAAATATTTCCTGAACGCTTACGTAAATCATTGGCCATGTATTTCGTGATCTCACCTTTGAGAAGTGACTAAGCGGCTTACATACGTTTAAAAGAATGTGTTTACACCCAACTCTTTCTTTAAACGATCTTTTTTACACGATTTCCAAATAACACGGTTCACCAATGAGAACAAATACACTTTGTTTATACGAATTTTTTATTCAAGCACGAATCCAATTATTTTTGTTTTAATTCTAATTTTAACAGTGTCTCGCATAAACGTATGTAAATACAATTGAGGGAATAATGAGATCAGACGTCACTCGGCTTATGCCTGTACATATGTTAGAGTTGGGAAATTGGGAATTGATTTTTATTCCTAATTTCAATTTACATTTTTGCACGTCGTACTTACGGACTGAATTTTTACTGCACACTAATTTTAATTTGTTTCGTTGCAATGAAAATAAATTGTTTTTGCCTTACAAGTACGTAATATGGATGTCATTATTATTTGTTTTGCACAGTTTTCTGGACAATATTTGGAGTTTTTTTTATCTTACGATTTTTGTTTTGGCCAGATTTCCAAAGGACGCATTTAACGTGTAAAAAAAAAGTTGAGTGTATATGCATTTAAGTCGTCTGCACATTTAAAGAATTAATATATACATATATATGCTTGCTTATGTGGCAAAATTGCTACGCAGCTTTTAACGCCAACACCTATGCTAAGCAGCTAGAATATCATATAGCAAGCCTACCAACGATACAAGCAATAACTCTAACATAACGCCAACAAATTTTTGCTTATAATAGTAATATATATCTGTATGATTAAATATTTTAAATTTAATGCTGCCATATAAACGTGCGTACGTGTATGCAGACAGTTGTCGTATAATAATCCAAAATGCCAAACGTTGTTGGAATTCTGCCTTCGCTTTCGATAACGGTTTCAGCTTATGAGAGAGAAAATAATAATAAAAAGAGATAGAGATACGGAGATATAGAGAGAGTGAGATAGATAGGGGGATAAATAAATAGATACATAGATATATGGGACAGATAAATAGATAGATAGATAGATAGATAGATAGAGGGAGCGAGAGAGAGTTCTATACCCGTCGCAAAGCGGCTACATTGGGTTTGCCAAACGTTTGTAACGCATAAAAATATTCAACGGAAATCGGATTGTATAAAAAAAAATGTGAACGCAAATAACGGAATGGATTTAGTAGTGTGCGTCTGCCATTCACATATTTTGTAGGAAGATTACGATTACGATTTCAATACTTCATCATGACGCTATTTATGCCTTGGTTTAAGTTTGAAAGTTAGCTTCCAATCGCTTGAATATTAATAAACATTATTATAACAATTGAACATTAAAAAAAATCCGAATAGTTTTTCGATAACAATTCAATATTGAAATAACATATTTATTAGTTCCGATCGTTATATACCGGCCATGGTGGGGCTTCTGGGTTCTAGGTTCTGATCTTTCCAGTTTGTTTTAATATTTTAGCTTTTGTTGAGTTTTTTGCGGATGTATTCCGCATCCCTTCAAATTGTCTGATATGCGGAATTGGATCAGATATACATTTTATATATCAAGCCCCAGTTTTCTGTTTTATAATGATTTTTGCGCTTATAAGGACTCGACTCAAACGAGAGATGACGAATTTAACGGTGAACGTCACAAAGGGACAGACAAACTTAGTATATCTTCATATATTGCTGCTGGTTTTGAAAATGCATACTGTTACCTCTTGTTATTTGTCAAAGCACAAATTGTTTTAACGCAAATTTCAAAATATCAACACTCACACACTCACTCACACTCAAAAGGCATAAGTGCAGTGACATTAACAATCACTAAGTTGTTTGTTATGTTCATGGCATGTATAAATAAGTACATAAAAGAATATCATACATAAAGTAAGAACATAAGACTAAAGATTGTTTCTGTGTGAGTGCATATGCACGCGTGCTCTTGTGCGCTTGCGTTTGTTAATAACTGTTACAAATTTGCTTCAATAAAATACTGAGAGTAAAGTTTCCATCTATCAAAACAGCTAGGAACTAAGTAACTCTGGCGGGTTCGCATTGTCTTGTCAATGATTTTCGTTTTGTCTAAGGTATTTCCAAATCAAAAAAAACTTGTTGTTGATTCGTTTTACAATGATTTTGATTTTCCCAGCATATAAAGTTTGTCTTAAGTAATGTATATATATATATATATATATGTATACCTATGTATATATATTCACACATTACACATACGTTGTATCTTCTAGTATATATGTACATATATGCATGTATGCATGTGTACATCTCGTTACACTTTGATATGCATTGGAGGACAGGTTGTAAACAACTGAAAGTTATACCGTGCAAGTACCAATATCCGAGTTATATCCAAAATTTCGGAAAACCCAAAGGCGTTATTTACGTGTTATGACACAATCAATTTTAGCGGAAAGAATTTGTTAGCATCGGTTATTCTTATATACAACTATCTACTACCTATCATCTCAAAATAATGCATAAACATTGTAAAGTATTTGGATATTTATGGGAGTGTTACTTAATCGATGAAAAGATTTTATGCATCCTTTTTGCATCGTAGTATTCATATTATATAAAAATGCTTAGTGCAATATCGCTTACAAATCGTTAGTTGTAGTTTTTTTTGCCTCCTTGCTTTGCCTCCTTGCTTTGTGCTTTGTGCTTCATCATTAAATTCGTGAACGTGACGAAGGCCCATTAGTTAGGAATTTACAAAATACTGCAACAGCAGGTGCTAGACAGAAGGGCAACGGAATGTGCAGATTGCAGGATAACATGAAATGCAGTCGGAATTTTACGTCGTTGAGAAAATTTATATTACATTTCATGGGGTTTCTGATACGTATACTGATATAAGGAATGGTATCCTTGCGTTTACATACGCAAAATATGTTCAAATAATGGTGGTAATACGAACATCCAGCATCCAGCAATCGGAGAAACCAGAAAGTATATCTGCTCGCCCGAAACGTACGCACGTTTATAAGTGCAGTCAAGAAACAAAATGGCGCATGATGAATAAAAAATCTGTAATTTACAATTTATAAGAGATAATGATTTAAAACGCAATCATAGGATCAAAGTACTTGTCCCACTCTCAAGTAATAACAACAATGAAGAGGAAACCTGCTCTGTAAGGTGACTGGCTGTGCCTGCCTTAATTTCAATTTTGTTCAGTGTTAACCTGAAGCTTCAACCGCGACAGACTGATATTTTGGGAGAACGCCAATGGAAGACTACTCCTTCATTGTGTTCACTTTATCCTTTGTGCAGCAGTGTTTTTCGAAATGTATTCGTTTAATGAAAACCTTTTCAAATTGTAAGCACATTTGTCGAACTCGATCATTAATTTAATAGTAGTAGTAGTAGTAGTAGATAATGTAAGTAGTTAAAGAATCTTATTATAACTGGAAACCGGGAGCTATTCAAATATTAACGTTTACTGCCTAATGGTGGAATTTGTTGAAAGGCGCGCTACATCGGATTTGGGCGGACATTTCATTCACAATTATTTTTATTGTTTTCATTCAGTTGCTCAGCATTAGTCAATATTTTTATTAAAGCTCACAATTTTGATAAATATATGGTGCGCTGTGACCACACAAAAGTAGTAACATAAAGCTTTTTTCGATTGTAAAGTAATGCCATGAGTTCCTTCTGCCGGCTTAAACTGTTAACAACGAACACATTATAGTATAAGCGGTATGCGTCCTTTACGAGAAACCATATTCAAGAATTGTGGCCGCACAATTAATATATTTTGGATCACGATCAACACATATTGTGCTATTTCTTCAAGGCTTCTAGACCGTGCATTCATCTCATGCCATTTCACAACCGCAGCATTCACCTGATTTGCCTTTGTTTGACTTCTGGGTATTTTCATAACTTGAAAAATGTTCAATTATTGAAAAGCAAGCGAACGATGAATTTTTCATTTTCCCCATTGAAGAATGCGGGTACATTGGCGTTGCCGTCACGTTTGCAACACAAACAAATGAGGAAATTATATTCGGTCATGATTGAATCTTTTATACCGACCACTGTGGGTGGGCGCGGTCCAGTTTTTCTATTTTCAGGGCAAAAGTTGAAGTTTATACGGCGTATGTGCTGTGCTTTATGAGTGACAAGTCAAAAACACGAAAAGCAAAGGGGTTCACAGTTTTTGTTATATAGACGTGCGTAGGTGTTGTAGTCGCCGCCTTTGAAAAGTTAGGATAATTTTCAAAATCTTTTTAAGGTTTTTTAATTTTTGCGAACTGGAGATCGTTTGCCACCACTACTACACGGTTGCGAAGAACGGACAAACATTCTTAGGTGCAATCCGAAGCCAAGATGCTTTAGGGGGTTTTCGATGCTTGCTTCTGGGCGTTATAAAGGTTTTGAGAAAATAGCGAAATTGTGACACACTATAAAATTGAGTAGGCGTGACCAATTTTTCTCCTTTTTATGCAAGTACTACAGCATCGTCCATAGAATATATTTTTTGAGATTTATCTGCTCTAGTTGATGACTAATGGGCAAAAACGAATTTTTTATTCCTTTGGAAAAATAGAAGTGTTCTCAGTCTACATCTCGTCTCTAGGCGTGAAAATGGGACAAATCTATCAGAGGACACGCCTACAATGCAACATGAGCCGCGAGCATCTTTGCTTTTAGGGTTTTTTGCTTACTGCTCATAACCCACTGTCAACACGTGATAAAAATTTCCATGTATATGGAAAAATATGGGGCTGGTCCCTCTAATTTTATAAAGTGCGGCAATTTACTTTATTTTTAACTTTTTTAAGATAAGTTTGGTGGCTATAAGAGACCGTAGCCAAGTATAATTTACCTCTACCTCTATTTTATTCACTCATTTAGCGTTATTTCGCATTTTTTAACACATTCGACGATATATTCATTACTAACACAGTTCTTGCGAGGCAGTTCTTAGGGGAAAATACATTGGTACGTAGTATTCATGCGTGTGAAGCAGTAAGAAGTTAAACGACTTCGTATGGAACATAAATTTTGTTTTTAATTTGTTTGTTTATGTTGTATTTACATGGGATACATGGGAACCCCGCTCAGATAAAAGTGCTAAGAAAGAACTAACTTTTATATGAGAACAAGGTGGACCCAAATACTTATTTTACATGTAAATTTATTGCTCTAGATTTGAACCAAGTGTGCACGTTCGTTGTTTCGACATCTTCCCAGACTTTCCATGGAAAGTAAATAAGTCATATGGCAATAAAGTGTAGTTCCTGGTATTTTATAACGAAAACGGTGAAGAGCTCTTTAACAAGAAAACTAACTGTAGTATATCTGGATCAAGTTGTTTTACGTTATGAATTCGCTGTTACTTGGAGACATCTTTAAAAATTCATTTTTACACGGACGAAATTCAGGGTGTCTATAAAAATTTCGTCCTCGGATTTTGGTAAAGGAAATTCTGTAGTGGCATGCTTAGTGGCTAACTATTTACGACATCGTAGACAGAAAAGCCGGCGAAGCTAAATCGACTCAGTATCGCAATTAGCTTTTATAAAAAGTTTTGTGTTACTTAAGAAAGCTCAAGAATGGGGAGAAGGTAAACACAACCATCTTACTTTCGAAAACCTGGAGAATAGCTCGGCTCCACTTTTCGGTGTGATAAGACATTAGGTCACCAGTGGATCGATTTTTGTGAAAGCCATATTGTATGTGCTGGTATTGAGCATGTTAAGCTTTCGGGCGGTGGTTGATTGCTACGCCAATACATTAGATTTATGAAGCAGGCCAGATATTACTTGGTCGTTATTGAGAAGAACCGGAATCGATGCGGTAGATTGGTTTCCAACACTTTTCATGAAAGACCAGAAGTTGTTCCTACAATTTGGGGCGGCTAGGACTTTGGTACATAGCTGCTTCTCGTCTAAAGGTTCTGCATGGTGAAGTATCTGGATGTACACATTTTTTGCGTTTGCGTAGCAGGTCGTTTGAGGTGCGATACCACACTTTGAATGCTTCCTCTCTGAAGCGCATCTTAGCAAGTTCGATCAAATCAGCATTTGTCTTTGGGGTTGATGGCGATGCGAAGCACTCATTTCTGTAGCGGCATTAATGTTATTATTTAGGGAGCACAGCTTCCAATTAAAATAATTGGAAAAGTGAAAATATCACGCTTCGGGGCTGAGGGAGGAACGTGGCGAAGATTGCGGTGGTCCGAGTTACCGAGGGGTGCAAGGATCTTAAGTTCGCATTTAAGTGGACGCGAAGTAAGAGAAAGATCTAGTGTATTTTGTATACATTGGTTCACTTACAAGCTGCGTTAAGCAGTTTTCAGGCGCTATAATCTCTGCCTCGTGTCCCGCTGGACTTGTATGGGTCAAATAGCGCAGCCAGTTTTTATTGTGTGTGTGTGTGTTGAAATCACTAGCAATCCTGATTACACAGTCGGAGCACTTACGTAGAAGTGGAGAGTGTGTTAAAGCCGTAACAGAAAACCATCCTATTCGCGTGTTGACTACGATAAACAAAACCCGGAGCGCAGTGTTTGTACGGGTAGTAAACTTCACCCGTAGCTGGGTAAATTCAGGATCCTGAGCGCTATATATTGATGGCCCTGGAAGAGTACGTCGTTGTAGATGTATATCGCAAGGTCTCTGCGTGATGCGAAATTTTGAATAATTTGGTATTCAGACAAGTGAAAACCACGTAGATTACTGTTTTTGCTTGCCCCGGTCTCACAAAGAGCCGCAGAGCCCGCAGCCCTCGTATATTACTGTGGTCAATTCTGGATGGATAGGTGAGAATTCTAGTGAAGACCGCGGAAGACCGCGTTGTTGGTGCACTATTAAGTGCAGCTGGAAGTGAGTGCCAGATAGGAAAGTGTTGCTCTCTTATCGATCGAGCAGACATCGTATGTGGGCATCCACCAACCTATTCGCAGCGGATATGATGATGTGTACAGTTTGTTATTGTTGTTTAGGGGAAACATAGGGGAAAAGTCCTGAGTGACTGTTTACAATATCGTTTCGTTTTGTGTTGTATTGTTGATGCTGCTGTTGTTGGTATCGCTGCTGTTATTGCTGTACTTTTTTATAGTCACTTTTATTGCAGTGACTGTGTTGTTGTGTTGTTGTCTTGTTTCCTTTCGATTACTGTCTTATTGTTATTGTTGCTTGTCTTGCTGTTATTGTTGTTCTGCCTTTACTTTGCCACGGGTATTCCCACTGCTATTGTTATCGTTAATATGAATATAATGTACATTGCATTTTTTGTTGTGGTTATTGCGTATTGCACTCTGCTTTTGCTGCTTGCTATTGCTCTTGTTGGTGATGTTAGGGTTATTGTTAACTTTATTGTTGTACTGTTATTAGTGTGTGTGTTGCAATTTTAGTGTTGTTGTTGTTGCTGCTGCGGTTGTATTTTCAATTGCTGTTGTTAGAATAGTAATGCCGGTGTTGGGGTTGTTGTTGCCATTATTCTTGACGTAATAGTAGTAGTAGCAGTAGTAGCTATTTTTGTAGTTCTTGCAGGTGGTTTCTTTTCTTTGGGACCTGCAGTTTGCATTTGCGTTTGCATTTTGAGCTCTTCTCAAGCTCTTTTATATGCTGCCTGACTGCAAAGCCTGTGTTTATTATTTTGTTTGTAAAGTATACAGTTCTCTCGTATAGAAGTGTTCTCTCGTAAAAGCTTTCTTTTACTTTAATGTTTTTAGTGATTTGTTTGTTAGTTTTTTTGTCGGTATGTGAATATATAACGAGATATAGGAGATGGAATTTTTATTTGCAATTTGTAAAATTTTTAATGTTTCCTTTTCTTCTAATTCAATATTTCATTTGCCCGTTGTTTTAGCAAAAAGCGACTGTTTTCCTTGAGAGACAAACTATTGCTGTCACTACTCCTTGCTAAAATCTGTCTGTGTGTTTTAACAATCAAGCTGGCACAACTAGATCTGGTATAAAAAATATGTTGATCGGAAAATATAATAAATTTGAAAACGTCAGCTTTTAATTTACGTTCGAATATTATAACAAAAGCACTTCTTTTATTATAATTGACATTCAATTGGCGTTTACCTGTTATTGGCATTGTTTAGGTTGCAAAATTTGAGATAAAATATTTCCTGAAATAATTGGAAGCAGGAGCAGCACGGTTTAAAAAAAATCCACGAATTATTTTCGTCAATGCATTTCCTAGTTTTTTCTGCCTCCATTCTACAACAAAAATCCTGGCGTGAACGTTTAAGTGCACTGTCCTTGATTGCGTACGAAGTTCGAACACGTCACTCAACGCTCCAAGCGATGGTTAGCTTATGAATATCTAATCTACATCCCGCATATGGAGGTGACTTCTTCTCCGGTGAAGATAAAAACTAATTGTGGATTAAGCAATAGGAATCTACGTAAAACGTGGCTTGTCTACAACTGAAAGGCTCGCATTCAATAGAAGCGTTACAGTTTCGCCCCATTCTCACATACCGATACTCAGTTTCAACCTATAGCGTAGCAATCTGTAAACATTAATGAAAGTATTTATCAGCGTTATTGATTAAAAGTTGGTGTAAATATTATCCAAATCGGTCAACAAACACGCCCACAATCAGCGAAAATGCTTTCTATTTACAAGTAATTTTTGGAGATGATCCGTGCGTAAGATTCTTTCAAAATCGAGCATAAAATTAGTAAAATATTTATGGTTTAAGCGAGCTCCTGATCTTTTAATTGAACTGCAAATTGTTCTTCCAAATTATGATATATGGCAGCACCTTACGCGTAACATTCTATGTAAGCGTAAGCATCCTGTCACAGAATTCTAACTTAATATTTGTAATAGTGGTGGTCGCATATAAGCAAAGATAGCCAATACGCAATAATGAATACGCAATAAATTAAAGAAAACAACAACAACTAAATATCATTTCAACAACAATGTAATAATTGATTATAGAAAGTGACAAATGCCATGCAATTGAATAATTGAAGGTATCAGTAAAGATCGTAGCTTTGCATTAAGTAAATATAGGCGAGGTCGGCATGTTCCGATTGATCGGAACTATTATTTTTAAATTAAAAGTTTTATATGCATCTGACAAGGTCAGTTGTCATCAATTTCATTTTATTCTTCTCTTTTAATTGTTCAATTCAGTTTCAGATGATTTAGCTGATGATTGGATTTTTAACTGAGTATTTTGAGGAGTTGAGAAGAAAACCCTTCGACTTTTAGTTTTTCAATGCAATTTTGTCGCTGAGAGTTTCAACTGAGAGTGGAGCGATTCGGCTAATTTATATTCCGATTGTTTGTTTTTGTACTGTTTCAAGATATATAATGCGATGGGCATATTTAAGTGCTACGAATGTAATGCTGAAATAAATATAATCCGTAAATTACTGCTGAGTATAATGAACGCTTGCATAAGCAAAATATAGTTTTACACCTTCTCTTTTTACCACAAGCAAGATTTAAACGTGACATGTACTTACACAAATAAATAAGTTAAATATTTTTCAAAGTTCATGTAAATTTTTTCTTTCTTTCTTTCTCTTTTTATATATATATACAAAACACTGCCAACAACATTCCATCATAGCCACTCCTGGTTATAACTATATATGAACAATAATATGAATAAAAATAACAACAAGAACGACGCATTTATTATCACCATCAGATAACTTACACACACGCACACGCACACGCTTATCACAAATTAAGTTTTATATATGTGCGTTTATGTGCTGTTGTGTATAAATTTTTGTGACAAAAGTAAAATGTACTTTACGTGCATGGCCTGTGTGCAAGTGCCTAAGTATTTATGTATTTAAGTATGCAAATACCGTTGACTTATTGTTAAAAAAATCCAAAACCCGTAAAACACGATATCACTTTAAATGAAAAAGAAAATACAAAATATTTGATCATAAATATGCATACATGTTGTTGTTGCTTTTATTTAGAGGAATTTACAACAATATCCCAAATGGTCGGAGCCCATTTCCAAGCACAGTGTCCCTCGACCAGGCATTTATGTTACATGAGCTTCAATCAATTGAAAATTAAATGAAACCTTAAACTGTGCACAAATTGAAGTTCATTTCCATTTCAAGAACTAATCCTATTATCGCTAAGATCTTCAAATTGTTTTCATTGCGAAAATTCCTTCGTGCAAACCATAGCTTATGCTTTACATAACAACTTTAACTGATCCTTCCGCTTTAACATCTGAAACCCAAATGCAAATCCACGGCGTATATCCGTTGAACTTGTCTCCCTACAAGACCAAGAACATGCCAGATCAATTTATGCGCTTACCTATATACGCATCTACAACTATTAAAGGCATTCGATTGCAAATGCCTGAACTGGATTGTTGTCTTCCCTTCAATTCTCATCAGTTAGCCTCTCTTTTCAAAATTCTGCATCGGAAATCGTTAACTGTCAGACAACTCAACAAAGGGTAAGAGAAAGGCGTCAGGCTTGAGAACGAAAAAAAGCGGCTTCTTAATTAAATTTATTACTATTTCTACAATAATCAAACTGTGTGTGCGTGATTGAAGTAGGATAAAATTCGATGTATTCGATGTAAGACTAAATGTATTCACTAACCCTTTTTTTTTTTAATACGATGAATTACTCAGCGGATGGACCCTATTCGTGTAACAGAGTGACGTTGGGAAAGAATTGAAGGATTAGAAAGAGGACCGGCGTTGGTGGCCTTAGAGCCTAATGGATTAATATCCAATCAGTAAGACTTTATCGACAGACCTACAACCGATTCTCACCTACTCGGCTAGTCAGGTGGATTAACTTAAAGCTGATTTCCGCGTGGCAGCTCTCATCCGCCGTCAACGATGTGTTCTGTGGCGTCTGCGTTGTGTTCCGATATAACCACTTTTACGGCAGATGGTCTGTTGAAACGAAAACGATCCGTTCGTCAAATAAGTGTTGCCAGCATCTTGCCTATTTACCCTAAGGTGCCTATATGTTGTTTGGCGTGCTATCGCGGCTTTTTGTTTTTTAATCCCGCCGCCCTCCTTTGCAGCAGGCTATCTACCATGATCTTTCCTCCTGTTGCTACATTTGAATGAAACTCGTGAAGTTGTTTATTATTATGATTTTCGTCAGTCAACGAGTGGACTATTAATATAGAGTATTGTGAAAAATACTTAGGAAATTGCGGGTATTCCAATTTTATAAGCCCTTACTCAACTTGTTTTCCCACCAGTGTCGATACGCATGGCTGGCTAATCGATATTTCGGATTGTCAAGAAAATGCTAAGTAACGTAGCGTAGCATTTTACAGTTCAAATTTAAGTTGTGCAGAGTTGATATTTCTGATTCAAGAGTAATCTTTTTAAGCAACAGTTGCAATAGTTGTCTACACATCACATCGGCTTTTGAGCGTATTCTTATAAGATGGGTTATTGTTAACGATGTCGAAACCCACGTCAAGGGAACGTGCAAAGTTGTAAACTGCCATGTGCTACCCAAGCGGCTATAGTCACCAAACGATGATTTTTATACTTATTATATATATTTGCGTCGACAGCTCGCGCGTTGTCTGAGCAGCGGTTAAAAAGATAGGTTCGTTCGTGAAGAGTCTTAAGGGAAAGAATCAACCAATGATGGACAACGTTATGAACGTTAAATATCAATCACTTTTCTAACAACATGATCAGGCATTAAAAAAAAATACTGAAAATTAATGCATATTTTCGATATTTAATTTTAATTTATTGGAGAGCATGAATTGCAAAACACTTGTGTTAAAAAAAGTTGTCCGGCCTTGACTGCATAAGTTTACTAGTAAACAGGAATTCCTAAATGTGAGGTCAATTTTAAATTGTTTACTTTGGGAGGCCTTTTGTAAATGAAAGTGTTTTCTGATCGCCTCATAGCAAATACTTTTCAATCCAATTCAAATTGCATTCCTTTTGCACGATTCAATTATAATATAACACATTCCATACCGATAAATATTTGAGTAAAACTTTTTTCATACAAAAAAGCATAGCTGTACTGTTTTGAAAGACATTAAAATCGTACAATGCCTGGAACCGGTTTTTATATATTATTGCAGTTGTTTTAGTTACATTAAACTATCAATTTTTTACAATATGCTGAATACAACCAGCAAATATCAAAGTGCATAAAAAGATTTACTGAAATGTCTTAAGCACTTTGCTAACAACAATACCAACAATAACAATAACTCGATTTTAGACATTTAAAAAAAAAATGAGTAAAAAAAAAATTAAATATTCTTCGTACTTAACAAGTTTTTAAGAATGAATTAAATGAATTTGCAGAAGTGAAATAAATTCAATGCAACGCAGCGCAGCAGAAACAGTTTTATTCAAATCTCTTTAACCACTAAACTAATGGCAACACCTAAATGACGTCAGACCAATATTGCTAACAACATCGACAGAAGCCTTTGTAATCAACAGGTTTTCTTGACTTCATGTTATTTGAAATATGCAGCATTTTTCAAATGTACACATGTAACAATCAATAAAGCCAATAAGGAGATATCAGGAAATACTGGTAAATAGTTAATAATTCGTTTTTCCAGAAACAGGTATATAACAAGACGGCCCAGCATTTTGCATAAAATTGAAACTAGGAGATTATGACGGACTTTTTGTGTTTCTGTTATCGACAACAGTAGTGCATTAGTAACGCTGTTAATTAACAGCAATTTGACTCCTTGCTCTTACATTCCAATTATTTGTATGGGTAAAAAAGATTCTGTTAAGAGTTTTTTGATGTGACGTCACATTCTCTCAAACGTTTGCAAATGAGGGGCATATACGATTTTGTGTTTTCAAGTGAATATGCGCAATGGAATATATGTAAGTGTGTATGTACGAACAGTAGGTAGGCAGATAATGTTATAAAGTTTATTTGGCATCGAATAATTCCAAATTTTTATGCTCACCGAACGCTTCAATAAATTTAAAATAGATAGCCTACACCACTTCGCTTAATACGGTTATTTACTCTTTTTGGTAATGATACAGCAGAAAGTACGCATTCTTTTCATGTGAAGGCAGACTATCCGTGGAAGGTCGTATATTGGCGCATGCCCAAAACTTCGCATGACGTGATCCAAATGTAGCAAATTTTATTACTTTTCAGTTTCCATCATAAAAAACTAGAAATTACACTTTCTCTCCATAGAAGGGCTTGCTCTTCATGGTAACTCCTATATATGTTGGGGTCTAAAAAACGGACCTATGTGCTCCAAATTTCCTACCGTTAATTTTTTTGCTAAGTTACTTCTAAGGACCCATTTTTATTATATTAAATATTAAAAATTAAATCTTTTTCTCTATGGCCTTCCATTCATGGGAAATCTTGTATGGAATAGGGTCCAAGAGGCAGGGTCATGTGTTTCCAATTTGGTTTACCTAATTTCTTTGTCAAATTACTATTATGAACAAATTTTATCACAAAACATTAACAATTAGGCCTTTTTGGTATATAACGGTTTACGTTTCCTGAGATTCCTTATGTGCTGTGGTGTCCAAATACTATGTGCTACGTGGTTCAAATTTGGTAAGACTGATTTCTTTGCCCGTTTACTACCAAACTTTGAAAATTATAGCTTTTCATCTTATAAAGATTCAGATTTTGTACGAACGCTCATATGAGGTGAGGTTCAAAAAATTATCGCTGCCGAACCAATTAGAATGCCAAACTATATACTACCTATGTATCGACTTTTCAAAATAAGGCGTTAAATGAAGGATGGTCGAAAAAGTGGATCGATCCGAACCATTTTCATTAAGATTCGTCATTGGATCAAATCAGTATACCAAATTTCTTCAAAATATCTTAACAGTTGCGAGCTTTAGCTGAACAGACGTCAGACGGACAGACAAGTTTACGATTCTGAATCGATCGGTAAGTTTATTTTAAGCTCTTCTGGGTGTAGTATACCTCACAAACTTAATATATCGTACACTGCAAGTATGCAACGAATATGCAGCGAAGAATTATGAAAATATTCCAGCCTATTGTAGACTGTTGTAGGATATTCTAGAACATCCCAGAATATACTCTACAACACGCTTACTCAAAGGTGACGTGAAAAACTGAGGGAAAAATGTCAAACAATTAAAATTTTTCTTTGTTTTCGAGTGTTTGAGTGGAGATGGACTAAGCAATTAAAATTAATAAATATATAAATAGTTAGGATGTTAGATAAACTAGGTTAGGTAAACTATTGCGCCAATCTGCCTCTTTTTAATAACAAAAATTTCTTCATTTATCTGTATATGAAAAGTTTCATAACAATTTTCCTTTGAAGCACTTAGCGAATATAAAATTTAGAATTCTTCGATGTGAAATAAACGATAAAAGAAAACACATACATACCTGTTAGGTTTTTTTCATGCATACAAACTTATATGTAGATCATAGAGCATATTCACTTGAAAACACAAAATTTTGTAGGCTCCTGCTTTGCAGACGTTTGAGAGAATGTGACGTCACATCAAAAAACACTTAACAGAATTTATGTTTACCCAAATAAAGAGAATGAAATAGCAAGCAGTCAAATGGATGTTAATTAACAGCGTGACTGTTGCTATTGACAACGAAAACGCAAAATGAGTCCGTATGAATCTCTTAGCTTGAATTTTGACCGAAATATTGGACCATCTTGATATATAGTTGTCTAGCTGGCTTTCCTAAATGAACTCGCTGGAGACAGATTATCAGAGCGACAGACAAATAGACAGAGAGAGAGAGAGAGAGAGAGAGAGAGCGGGAGAGAGACCGAGAATGAGAGAAAGAGAGAGAAGGAGAAGATGCAAGAAAAAACAAATAGGATAAGAGAGACAACGGGAGAGAGAGAGAGAGAGAGAGATAGAGACACAGGGAAAGAGAGAGAACGAGAGTAGTAAATATATTATCACTGTTACCTTAACCGCTCAACTTGAAGAAGGAATTACACAGAGTCGTAACGTATTGTCATGAAATTGGATATGAAAAGTGAAAAGCAATAAAAGATTTATATTCGAATTAGATCGAATATTTAAACACCTATTTTCGGTTTGTTTTATCGGTAAGGGGCACTTTTTGATACGCTGTAGATTAGCGAGGCAAAGGCATTTTATTAATTGCAACATTGCTTGTGTACGCTTAGCTTGCCTACAGATGATCATACAATGAACAGATTAGTATTATATAGACGACGTGAAGGTGTAAATTCGCAGCTTTTAAATTGTTGATGTGAACTTAAGAGCCCTACAAACCGGGAGCCGGTCTGTAGTACTTTGGTGAAGAGCAATATTTACAGTTTATAGAAACCCTGGTGCGTATTTGATTGCTTTAAAAATGCTTTAGATGACATGTTGTTTGTTGCTCCTATGATGAGTTTAGTAAATGAACTTGAGTCAACTAAATCAAGAAACGAAAACCAAAATCAACTAATATAAGCTGCAGCGAGTTGAAACAGCCCAACAATGTAAGCTAAACGTAGTTAAAGAAAGCCACTCAAGCTCTTAATGTGAGCATTAGTCGTCCAACAGCGACACGCCAAGCAACATAAAACAGTAGCTTTTTTAAAAATCATAAAAACATTTTCTTTCAATTTGTTAATGAAACGATTGTTACAACGGATATCAAGATACCGACCGAACGTACAGGGTAGTGTTTGTTCGCTTGTTCCTTTGTTTGCTTCTTTTTTTTTTTTAAAAGGCTGAAAACTATATCCTGTTTGGATTGTGTGATCAACCAATGAATTGTTAATTTATACGTATTACGATCGCCTAAGAATTAATTGCGTTTATTTGCTCACTTGCAGATAGTAAGACGGTTGAATGTTCGGCCAGTTGATCGATTGATTGAAATGCTGCTCTAGTGGTTAGCCTTTAAACGCTGTCCATTTTAAACTACATTAATAACGTCTACACATAAAGCCCGTGAATATAGTGTGCATTTTTTATACATCTGCTTTTGTTATAGTATTTGTGTATGTTGTGGTTGGTGATCTCTGCGAACATTGACTGCTGCGGTTGGTTGCTAGCCGCTCGTAACGGCGGAATTACGGTGTATTTGATGAAATCAGTTTTCGATATTTAAAAAGCTCATCATTTTACCATTTCTCATTTGGCTGGCAAAGAAATCGAAAGTGACTGTCTAGTGAACGCACCAAAGACAACTGGTATCGCAGCATTAAGTAGACCCCAACTACCACTACCACTGAAACTTAAGCCAGTTATATTAAACGTCTGGTGGCATTCCAACTATAGCATAGTGTTAATAAAATACATTGTCCACCAACCTCATCTACTCAGTCAGCCAATCAATTACTCAAAATTGCTGAAGACTACCGCTACATAAAACGCCAATCAAAAATACGCAAAAGTGATTGTTGCTTTAACAAAAAAAATTTTCCAGAGGACAAAGCTATCAAAAATATTAAATCACCTTAAATTGTTCGAACAAAACAAAACATGAGCAAATGTAGCTTAACTATGATAAAGTGAAAGTACAAAAAGAAAGAAAAAAAAATAAGAAGAAACACAAACAAGCCAACGGAAAAATAAAATTCCTGAAAAAAAACGGCAACTGTTACGATAAATAGAAAAAAAAAAAAGTGAAATATAATATAA
>CCAG010007664.1:0-38012 GCA_001077435.1 Glossina morsitans morsitans | reverse complement strand
TATATATATATATATATATATAAACGTATATATATATATACATACATATATATATGTATATATGTATGTGTATAAAGTTTCCTCTTGCTTGTACTATTCAATTGCAACAACTGGTGTGTTTAATCGAAAATCATCTCGTTCCCCCTCTTATTAAGCAATAAGTCCCAACTGTACATTACAAATAGTGCGATACCACCTGCCGCTGCAAAATTGAAGGAAAAACCACAAAATTGTAATAACAAAGAATAATGTTTATTAAAATGTAAGTGTGAATTGAATCAAAAAAAAAAAAAAAAACAACGTAAAAAATTTGTTTTTTTTTAATGAAGACGCATACATGCATTCATCAAGTGATCTTAACTGCATCAATATAAAATTTATGATGTGGGAGCATATGTACGTATGTGCGAGGAGATTTAATGTATGTGTACGTTGCGTATACTCGTAACGGTAACACGAAATGTCGATAAATTTCAAACTTCAAATTTATTACACAATTTTTTTAGGCACAAATGATAACATCCCACCATTACAAAGTGAGAGTATCCACCAAAACCATGTATCTATCTATCTATCTATCTATCTATCTGTCTATCTATCTATCTATGCATCTGCCATATATGCATTCGTTCTGCTCGTTCAGTTATCCAAACATGCACACTAATATGCACTTTTGTACGTACTCGCATATCGTTACTGTGTAAGAATGTGTGTTTATTCATTCACTAATCGTAGTTACTGTTGTTGTTATTGTCGTTTCATAAAATAAAACTTTTCAATTGTACTCAAATGTTGAATTTCTGCATTTTGCTTTTGGAAAGCTTTGCAACAACAAGAACAGCAAGAACAACAACAACAACAAAACCAACAAGAGCAACAGCAATAGCAGACAAAATGAAAATTAATTACACTCTCATTATAAGTCAGATGCGATGCAAAGAAAATTTTTCAATGAAACTTTTGAAGATATCACGATACATACCACAAATACCAATAGACTATGGTACACTCTTACGTATGAAAGTGTCTGCAAGTAATTTATGACATTACATACTTTATGTAATTACTGAGGTATACAATAAGAAGAGAATTTTTATTTTTACAAGTCGTAAAGAATTTTTTCGATTTCTCATATGTCCGCAATGCTTAGCAATTTATATATATATATAGAACTTCCTATATGTATATATATAGAATTTCCTTATAAATAACTTATATATTGATCGATGCGAATAGAGCGATTGGCTTAGCTACAGCGGTCATCCCAGCGGTTGTAGGTATAAACTACAATTAGAGAAATTTACTAGGGAGAAGGGGAGTTATTAAAATTGAGCTTCAATCAAGAATCTTAGGTAGACTTCGAAATTCATGTTCAAATTCATGTCGATAGTTCCTGCCACAAGTTGCCAGAAAAAAAAGCTTCAATTTAGATAAACGGATACTTCCAGTGCTTATTGCTAAAGAATTTCGCAATTATGTGCTATAATGTGCACGCACGCATATGTACCCGAGTTCCGCAGATGTCGCAGTTGTTGTCCTTATAATTAAATACTTCGTATATATACTTTGAAAATGCATTAGTTTGTCATTTAGTGCGGCTATTGTTGCTATTCTCGTAAGATCTTTTCTTTAGAAACAAGGACCAATGAGCAGTTCATTAATTATTGCCCGTTTACACTTCTCTTTTTTTTTATATGACCAATCACTCAGGGGTTGTACCCCGTAACACGGTATACACGAGTAACGCGATGATGGTCAGAAAAAAGTGGAGACTAGTGGTAGACTCATTATAAACTACAATTAACTATGGCCGAAAGTCGCACTGAGATTTGAACCCACGTAAACATGAAGTTGGTAGACGCGACTTTTGTCTACACGGCTATGCGGCCTCCCTGCCTCCCTACCTATTGTCATATTTGCCCTCTTATTATATATGACATTCGTTAATTTGAACAGATCATTATGAAATTCAATGATATTGAAAATAATTTTTTTTTCTAATATAGAAATGAAAATTGAAAAAACAAAATTATAATTATTTTAAGCAAAATCAGTCTTCATAGTCATCACCTAGTTGCTTTTGTTTATTAAGATAACCATATGGAAATCAATATGAAAGTATTTTCCCTTGGAGGGTAAACATATTCAACGTAATATTTATCGTATTCAAGCAAACAGTTTCAAAAACATAATGAAAAGTTTGTTGCATAACTATTTTTGAGAAAAGATTTGTAATTTTTTCAATTTTGATAATTGTAAGCCAAGCCTAAGCACCGAATTAGGATAACTTTCATCTTAGCCCAAGAGCACTAAATAGATAAAATTGTGAAACCAAATTTATTCTTTAAGGCAAAATTCTGGTGTTGCGATAAAAATATAGAGAACCTCGCTAAGTCGATTTATTTATTCACGTTAGCGATATCGACCGATATGCGCTTTTCAATATTTTCAAAATTCAAAAATCGAATGTATTTCTAAGGGGGTTATAGCAACAAAATAAATGTATACAAAATAGTAGTAAAAAATATTTTAAACTTAAAGTATATATATATAATAAACTCTTCTTAGGTGTACTTTTTTTTTAATCTTTAGATCAAAACAAAAAAAATGCCATAGAAAAACAAGATATTAAAAATGTAATTATCAGCTACTTAATGCCGTCAAAAGTCCTGAGAAAATAAAAATACTGTCGAATTTCATCGTAACGTTATCATCGGAAAGTTTATTTCAATATTCATCTATTTTACATATACATATATAGAGCGATTTAATTAACGTCTTACTCAAATTCTATGTGAATTCCGAATTATCCCTGGATGGAAAGCTTGTAATCTTTAATCACTGTACAAAATCTACGGCCCTTGCGATGAAAGCAACCATAAAGTAATTTCAATAACATAAGAGAATAATAAAAGAAAAATTCATGAAGTAATCAATACGTTGAGCATGAAAATTTGCAACTTCACTCACTTCTCAAGGTCTCAATCGCATCAATTTTTACAGGCAACCGATGCGTTGCTTATTTGCTGGTAAACTCCTACTCACACAATTTTTCAACTTTTAACTGACGAAGGATATTAACAGTACTCCTCTTATATCCTACGAAGGGTACGCTAACTGAAAAGAGCCCGCATCATGGACTCAGGCATTGCAAGCATATCTACTTGCTTTGACGTGACAAGTAAAATTTATTACAGATAGTAAAATACGACAGAACTTTCTCGCCAACGTGTTAAATTCACGGTACATTCATTCCTAGTCCGCTTAAGATTCTCATTCCATTTTATGTAAGTACCGTGTACATTTTTACGCCCAGTTTATACTCCTTAGTGTTTAAATTAGCAGCAAGAAATTTTCTGATGAATACGTTTAGTGAAAAATAACTCAAAAGACCTAAGAACAATCTTCTTCCTTTTTTTTTGCAAACATTGTTATCATGAAATGTTCATAAGTTATTTGCAAATATTTTTCATATTTTTTGTAGCAGAATGTCTTGAAATTCCTTTAAAATTATGTATTATGGAGAATTAAGCAAAGTTTGACTACATTTTTATATGTAAGCAAAATTTTATAATAAAATGCTCAACGGCAGAACATATCCTATTTTTTATTCGCTTTTCTTCTGAATAATTTTTATAGAGCAAAAAATGTGAATCTTTTCTATAAAAACTTTTTAAAAAATTATTCCTTTCATTCATGTCTTTCTTATACCACTTTAATAAAAGCGAATGGAAAAAATGAATTGTATGACGTATGAGCGTGGAAAACAAAACAATTAGTTGAAAACGTAGACAATAAAATGTCAAATATTCATATAATAAATGATTTTTGGTTGATATTTGCGATATTGATCTGTTACAAGTTGATCGCCGTTGTCATTAATCTCGATTATACCCTCCCCTTTTCTCTCGATTTTATGGCAAGCATAAACTTGATGAAGAATCGGTAAGAAGGCCATATGCTGCAAACGGATAAAGGGCTCAATTTATTAATTTTTTAAAACCTTTTCAATCCTTTCGCGTTCATTTCGAATTTCTGTTAGAAGATCGTATTGATCGGCCGAATGATAAAGATAACTTCAAGGATTCTATAAATTCTATCGTCTCAGTTGTTTTTCTTTTTCTTTTTCTTGTAACCACATCAAAATAATAGGCCCATTTTATTTAATGCTACCTTTCAGAAAGGTCACAAGCCTTTTTGTATGGAAGTCGAAAAGAAAAGAACGAAGAGCGCTTCCCGTTTCTTTTGTAAATAAAACATGGGAGCAATATTTCGAAAAGACAATCGCTTTGAATTTTTGATCATTTTGTATGATTGACGATAATACCGAAAAGGAAAAAGCAAAGATTGAGGATAATCGAGATATTCTGTCGGCACATGTCGGATGAAAAAAATTCTAACAGAAGTGCAGCTTTTTAGCCTAAACGGGATAAAGCTGTAATAGTTACAGCTACAACATGTGCTTCCTTTTGCTAATGCAGTGACAAACTAAGTACGGAATGTGAACAAACTAAGTAAACTTAGGTTACGAGTACGCACACAGCTATGAAAATTTAATCATTTCTTTTCTTTCCCTTACTACACTTTACCGACTGCCTACCTTTTACTCATGCGAGTAAAAGTTGGAATGATTAATTTAACATCTCTCTAGTCCCCCGGCGCTATATACCATCATGTGCAGCTTGAGAAGTTGTTAAATTTGCCCACCTTTGGTACAAGTATTCATGCGTTCCTTTCATAGCCGCTATTCAAAGTTTCGCCATTATTGCCTCTCAGTTTGTTCTTCAGTTGGCGTCAATAATTTTATCCTTGCAAAAATTGAAAAAGAAAGATTAATTTTAGATAGAATTTTATTTTTTCAGTGCAAGTCCGCGTATAACATCCAGAAACATATTGTCGGCATCGCTAATAAAAAGTGAAAGAAACTTTGTTAAGGAAAAAAATTATCTTCAATTGTAGCTGACTGAACCTTCTACATCCATCGCATTTATCTTAAGAAAAAAATCGATAAAAATTATATCTCGACACTCTATAATATTGTGATTGTGCGAGGATCGGCGATTTATTCCATTTTTCTATAAGTTCTGTAACATCGCCCACTCGCGAATATGCGAGTTTGTATTCTTATAGTTTACAAATAACGAGCAAAAAGCCTTCTTTTCGACTTTTGAAAATAAAAGTGTGTTCAGTTCATGTTTTGACCTATTTGGACCTGGAATTTCCATTGTTTTTGTCCAAATTTGAAGTCGACATTTTCATAATTACCACAGATAATATGTTGTGGAAAAGACGGACATGCTTAAGTCGATTCAGAATTAATGGTTCATTAAGAATATGTATATGAAATATATATATATATATATATATATATGTATATATATGAAATCCTGAATATTGCTATTGTTACGAATTAGAATTTGGCAAAAGTATTTATTACTTATTACTAGTGAGAAAGAGTCTTGCGAGTTTCATATATTCATAAAGGCGTGGTTGATATAATATTTTATTGTTGCGGTGAACTTATTAATAATTCGGTTGATTAATTATAATTTTTATTATCAATCGACTGAATGCATTAGACATAATACTGGAAACGTTAAATGTTAATAAAAAATAGATTTTCAACATATGTTGTTACTCTTCGTATCGATGCTTACGGGATATAATTCATTTGCGGCAGAGAAACAAGTTTCATTTTTGAGACAAGGACAAAGAAACAACCAATTTTATAAATATATGTATGAAAAATAAGTTGGTATTTATGTACAAAGTTGAATGTTAACCTGATACTAGCTCACTATAAAGAAAGGGTTATCATGCTTTAACATATATACTTACATATATATATATATATATATATATATATACAAACGTCCGTACAGCGAAACAACCGGTTTCTTGTTACCATACGGTCAGCAATCAATGTTCATTATACGCTGGTGCAACTCATATGCATAAGCATAGGCAAAGCTTTCGAAGGCAAACTAGCTAAACAAAGTAAACAAGCAGTTGATCGGAAAGTCATCTGAATCAAGTTTTAGTTTTTGATCCAGTTTAAGAGTTATGCGTACTAAAATGAAAACCCGGTAACTCTTTGCTAGATTTTCAATTCAATAGCAAAAGCAATATAAGCACTACAGGAGATAGTAGTAACGATTAAAACTATCGGTATCTATAGCCGAACCTTACAAGCATCTCGCTCTCTCCCTCTCTCTCTCTCTCTCTCTCTCACTCTATCTCTCTCTTTCTATCTTATCATCCATACTTCTCGTAGTACAACTTTGGTGGCCGTTTGCCTTGAGTTTTAATGGAGTTCAATGAAGTTTCATTTTTCGTTTCTTCGGTACTATGGATCGCCTTTGATATTTAACGCAATGCGGATTTGAATTCACCGCAGTCATCACGAACGTCATCAATATCGAATGAAACAATAGCAATAATAGCAATAAATGTTAAGACAAGAAGCAATGATACGCGTACATGAATTGAAAAATCTCGTGCTTGTATATAAATGGAGGTTTTGATTGGCTTTTTATATATTGGATTTTACCTGTAGGAGTTTGTTCATCATCGTTACTCACTAAATTGCAGTCACGTAATTATAAATGTGTTGGCATTACTTTGACACCGCAACGACAACAGTTAATGGTTTCTCTCTGGTCTCTTGCCACTTAAAGATAACGATCATTTGCGAAGTGCAATATGCTTGTATGATTGTCTGGTTGAATTTCTTTCTTTCAAAATGTTGCCTGCAATATGAGGAATTAATTTGCGAATAAATAAATATCTCTCTTTATAGCCGCATATGCGTGCAGCGTAATATGAACATTTGCACGTTATAAAATTAAAAGTCAACAATCTTTGGCATGAGAAAAACCCCATCAGCGGATTTAATAATATTTTCAAGGTCTTAATTATTGCAACCGTGCAGGAAAATGCATCAAGGCCAGCAACATTTTACTTCAATTTCTTGTTTCGCCACGGCAGACATATTCTCTATTCGCTCCTCTTTCATAGTTACTCTTTTCTACTTATCAAGAGCCTTTTTGTCGTTTTTAATTCCACTTATCATTTTTCTTCTTATTTTCATTTTTTCGCTTATAGATTTGCGTTCTGGCTATTGGTCGGCTTGACCAAGGCTACTAACTTAATAGATGCAACTGTAATGCCTACAGAAACGCGGGTAGAGCATTCGGTGTCCTTCGAAACTGCTCACAAAAATCCAGAAGTTAACGAGGAAAATGATTTTCATACTTCACATAAAACATGCCACTATGACATGGATGCAGAATTCAAGAATATGAACCTACTGCCTACCAAAGAACGTCCCGAACTGAACCCAGTACTCAGCGCTTTGATCAATGAAGACGTAATGAAAAGCATTGAAGCTAAACGTGCCATTGAACAAGCTGAATTGGAAATGATAAAAGCCGAGGTGGAGGCGGCGGCTAGTTCTGTACATGAATCGAAAGACAATTTAGATAATACGGCGTCTTCTTCCAACACCGAAGTTCCTATTCCAGCGCTAACAACTAATATTCCCATGAAAAAAACTAAATTAGAAGATGATGAGATGAATCTCGATTTTGTCGATCAGTCTATTAATTTGGAGTTTGCCGGTTCCGAAATTAACAAAAAATCACGTATTGAGATAAAAAAGGGCCCCAATGGTCAAGATTATGAATATGAATACGTTTATTACTACGAGGATGAAGAAGATGATAACAAGCCCAAAGTAGCAGCAGAAGAAGTTAAGGCTGAATCACGTGGAAAATCACGTTATACAAATATTGAGCGTAGTACGGCTGCCACGCCGACTGACAATAGCTTAGTTAGTGGTAAAGCAAAAGGTCGATCTTCAAGCGTGTCTGGCAGTGAGGAAAGCATAGACGCAGAACGCTTGCCAGCTAACACGCGATTCCCAAGTCGTGGTAAAATTGCTGATGTAACTCCTACACCTGCTTCAGACTCGCTTGAAACCGCTGCCGAAAAGAAAAAAATTAGTATTAAACGTCCCAGTTTAGAGCTCGTGGATAGTGAAACGTTCAACACCGACGAAAAACAAGTCAAAGGCACCCGTAATGGAGACAATATTGTAATTGAGCAGGAAATAGCTGCGCAAGCGGCCGCTGCGGCTGCAGGAAAAGCCAAAGATGCAAAAAATGATAAGGCTAAGGAAGAAAAAGCAAACATCGCTAGTGAGATCACTCAAGAAACTACTCCAACAATGGAGAAAGCAGCGTTAGATCTCTATGCGATACTTGCTAATGAAAATAATAATATGGAAGGGACCACCACTTCGGACGTAGCCGATGAATCTGATCTTACGACAATTGCGTCAGACACAACCGATACATATGCAGAAGACGGTCTGACGACTATAATTGAAGAAGAACCCAGTTCTACCACCACTACTACCACAACAACACCTAAACCTACCACAACTACAACTACCACTACAACCACTACCACGACTACGACTACACCAGTTCCGTTATTTGGAGGCAAACGCGCTGGCATAGGCGGACGTAATCGCTATAAACCAAAACCTGGTGCCAGTTCAGTCACAACTTCCACAACCACTGAAGAACCAAGCGCTCAAGAGCCACCTAAAAGTGGACGAAGTAAGTGAAGACTATTTAAAAATTAGTAATCGTTTAACTATCTCCCTGTAATAGATCGCTTCTCAAGGCCTTCCATTGGCGGTCGTAATCGACCTGGTGCTAAAACAACAGCTGCTCCTAACAACGCAGAAGAGGATGAAATTAGTGTTAAGGAAGCGAAACCGATTAGCTCTAGTTTTGGCCGTAATAAACGTAAGACTCAATTTTTGTATTTCATACTATTACGTAATTCAAAATTTTTGCAGCACGCAATCGGTTCAATTTACGGGGCAGCAGTACGACGGCTGAACCTTTAGAATCTCATCCATTAGGTAACCAAGATGACTCTGTAGCGAGTACCACAACACGAAACTTACGTGGTCGTCCAAATCTGAATTTGCGTGGTCGCAGCAGGCCAACCACTACTAAAGCTCCCACATCTGACGTGGACTTGAATGATAGCGAAAACACTGTGGACGATAAGCCCGCAATAGCAGCTGCAACTCCTGGTAAATCATCCCGCTTCAATATTAATCGCGCCGCTGGAAATCGGTTGCCTGCACGCGGAAAATTTTCCAAACCTACTACGGAAGCATCCGCAGCAGCTGGCGATGATTCTGCAGTTGATAATGATATTAAATCTGAAGGAGATGAAAACGAAAAACCGGCACCCGTGGAAGCACCGTTACCAGGTAATAGCTTGAATCGCTTAAAGAACAGAGCGCGTCCAGGTGGCTTACAAAAGACTGATAAACCTAAAATAACAGCACCGCCTGCAGCGCCAAGAAAAGTAAATCCTCTACTCGCCAAACGACGTTTGCAATTAGGACCGTCGACCACAGGTATTTTATTAAAACTTTCGTTAACCATTTGAAATTTGCAAACACAAAATGCTTCCATGATATAGAAGCCGCTCCAACAGGGGAATCAGCTGACTCTTCCGAAGAATCGTATAAGGAGGAAACCGCTGAAGCTACAAACGAAGAGGCAAAAGTTGAAACAACAGAAGAGTCGGAGACTACAACAAAGACTCAACCACGTGGTTTAGCTTTACTGGGTCAAAGAAGGCGATTACCTCTAAGAAAACCCGGAACATCACTATAAATAGAATCAAATAGGAACACAACTTAAGAAAAGAGTGCTTTCATAAGATTTGCTTCCTCTTACCTAATACTCAAGGCAATTACCCCAATAGTGACTTCACGCTGCGAAATACCGTAACTACTTCTACTCTTATTCACTGTTCACAACTTAATTAATTTGGAAAGGAAAGCAATTGTGTTCAAAGCCTATAAATATATATTTTTAAGTAGGAATACAAGAAAAAGAAAACAACATATAACACTGACGTAGTCCCAGATATGCTCGATAATTTTAATTGTCCATTATACCTTTATTAGTAAGTTAGTAAAGCTAAATCGATTTCTGACTTTGAGCCTTCAATAACTAAATATAAAAAAAAAGTTTTAAGTTCTTTTTAATTAGAATTGATTGACAATAATTATCTATCTATACATTATTTGAAACTTATGTAAAAAAATTAACTATAATTAAAATTTAGTAATTGAAATAAAGCTATTAATGTATGATTTGAATTATTAATATGCTGCGTTGAGAACGGCTTCTTCTTCTGCTTCCTGCAATCAATGAAATCACGAACCGATGAAAGACCGACTGATGATTGATTTTTAATTGTTGCGTTTCCTTCGCATTATCTTGGCTTTCACGATACAACATTTTCCATGAAATTTATTATAAAGTAACCGTTGACACAGTTGGCTTCGATAGTCAGTCCAGATAATCAATCCGATATGCAACTTAGTTCCACAGAACACTCCCAGCTTATAATTTATATTTTGTCGAAATGTGGAGTTTTGAGAGATCCTGCAAAAACCCTCCCACTAAACACAATGTTGCACGTACCCATTACATTCACTTTTACTACGTTAATGTGGCTAAAGGTTATTTTTAGCTCAAATCTTAACGATGTAACCGATGTGCTGCATATGGCATTTACTGAAACGGGATTGGTAATTAAAATTCTAAGTGCTTGGCGATTTGCACGATTACTGCAATTCGTATTCTTAGAATGGCAGACTAACAATCTTTTCTCATTGAAAAGCGCAAACGAGCAGCTAATCTGGAACGATCAATTTAAAAGCTTTAAGATAACCGCCTTTGTTTACATGAGCTGCAGCCTGAGCGTGGTGATATTTTCATTTATTAGTGTTCCATTAATGAAGACGTATCGTTTGCCGTTCGCTTTTTGGACGCCGGCAGGCTGGGAGCAATCGTCATACTTCTGGTATATCTGTTTCTATGATTTCATCGGCATAACTTTTACATGCATCTCGAATTGCACCGTGGACATGTATTTTTGCTATCTATTAAAACATATCACAGTATGTCTTAGAATGATTTCCGTGCGTTTAGTAAAACTGGGCTATAGCTCTGAAGATGTGACAAAGAATCTTAAAGAGATTATTACGTTTCATAATAAACTCAAAAGGTATACTCTTTTTTTAGTTTTCAATCTCAAACATGCCTCTTATAACATGCCTCTTATTCCCTTCCAAAGGATGTCGCGTCATTGTGAGAAGGTCATATCCTATCCCATATTGGGTCAAATTTTGTTTAGCTCTATGGTGTTGTGCTTTAGCATTTATCGTTTGCAAGCCATAAGTTTCATAGAGACACCATTTGATTTTTTGTCTGTATTTCAATATATGTGGGTTATGGCCGCGCAAATTTACTTGCCTTGTCACTATTGCAATGAGCTTACTCTCCAATCCGGTGCTCTTCATACAGCCATATATAATTGTAATTGGATCGCCATGACAGCAGCCGAGCGTAAAACTATTTTACTATTTATGTTGTATATAAAGCGACCGATTATACTAAAGGCCGGCCACTTTTTTGAGATTGGTCTGCCAATTTTCACCAAGGTAATGTAGAAATATATCAAAAATAAAATATTCTAACAGAGTTCTCTAAAATTCCCATTTCCAGACGATGAACAATGCCTACAGTTTGCTTGCCCTAGTACTTAATATGAGTGATAGTTGAATGACTTCAATTTACTTATTAAATTAACACGTGCAAGCACTAAGCAGAATTTAGATTCGCCTTTATCTCATAACATGTTTAACCACGCTAAAGTTTTGCATTAACTTGCAGTAACTTGCAACGAGCGTTTGCAAATCTTTCAATTGTGTTTGATTGGTAACTTCGCTGTGTAATCATATAAATGTTTTCTGTTTTTTTTTTTTTTTTAATTTGTAATAAAAACAAAACGGTAACAACTCTCAACATGCATTTTCTTTTGTTTTAAATTTTTTTTGTTTCGTGCTATTTTTATTTAAGAATGATTTCGCGTAAATAACCGCCTCTGGATTTCTGTAAGTAATTCAATCTTGGAACACCAATTTTTGACACTTTCCCACATAGATCTATCTATAGTAATGCGAGTAATACAATTAATCTTGGTGAATAAGGAAGTTGAGAGTTCGTGGTTTATTGAAGTAAGCCAATGCTCCGACATAACCCTGAAGTAGGAAGTCCAATAGAGTTAAATCGCATTATCTTTGTGACAAGCTCACATAGGCATTTTTAAAGATTACAAGATACATTGAACTTTTCTCCCAATAAACTGATTGAGTCACAAAATGTATGATAGGTTGCAAGCCATACATCGTTTGTTGAGGCCACATATCGTCCAAGCCGAAATCATCTAATTCTTGCCACAAAAATTTAGGCAATATCATGTTTCTCTAGCGTTCCCCATTAACTGAGACTGCAATGCCTTTTTCGTGTCCAAAAATTATATTTCCCGCCCACAAATCTTGTTTGTACACGTAAAAGCCCTTCAGCAACATCAGATGTGTTTTCTCTACATTAAAGGGACAATAGTTCTCCGAATCCGAAGTCATCTAACCAAGTATAAACTTCATCCCACTTACACGAAACTTAACTGTGGGTTTATCATTTAGGTTACAAGTTTTAACAATTTTTGTACCCGACGTAATTATCTATGCATTGTGTTCCACTAGTAATAGTAAAATCCAAAAAAGTAAAAAGGAAATTTGATCAAGATCTCATTCAAAAGTGTATTTCATTTACATTTACTTTCGGAACCACGAAATGGGTGACCCAATATCTTTGCGTGAATCTTTATTCATGTGTTTTACTTGATGACCTAGGATCGGATTAGTTTACGACCAATTGAAATTCCCAGAAAATTTCAAATCCCGGTATTAAACAGGGGACGTCGTCGTTAAAGTTCTAATACGTCCCCGTTGTTATGCCCAACATCGAACAGTTGGCATATATTTACCTTTTCGAAATGTTTGTAAAACCCAGCAGGATATTTTAGAGGCCTTATAAAATTTATATGGTCTTGAACAGTCTCAAATTTTTCAATCAACCTAGGCATGTCCGTCTGTCGGTCTGTGCCGACAATTCTTCCGATCGCTAAAATTAAGCTATCAACTTTAAATTTGGCAACAAATTTGGAAGTTCTTGTCCACAGATTGATATTGAAAATGTGTAAAAGTGGCCGCCAAATATCTCTTCATTTCAACATGAGCTTGGGGTAGTTTATTTTTCAAAAACGAAAAAAATCTTTGGGCGGTTTTATAGTAATTGTAGAGTAATGGAAAAATGAGCCATGCCTGTTCACTAATACAGAATATTAAAATTTTGTTGAGATAAAGGCGAAGCCTAAAATAATTATACCGTACAACACTTGTGCATGGGATATATTAAGGTGGGGAGGACGTATGTGACGTCCAAAAGAGCTTAAGGTAGACCCACCTTTTATTACTTATTTATTTAATTAATTAAATTCCGCTACAGAACAAGTCATTAGCTAAAGGTAAGCTACAAAATGACTTAAAATGTAATGTAAAGAAGAAAAATAGTTATTTTATATAAAAATAAACATAGGATCAACATATAGTAAGCATACAACAATATTCATCTTAGATGAGTAAGATTAGATTAAGATACTGGCATATATATTGATGGATGAATATGAGCTTATTTATGTCTTATTAATAGTAACAAATGAGAAGAAATCAAATATAAAGGAGTATTTCAGTTCATTTTCCCCATCTTTGTACAAGGCTCAAAAATGTTTAGCAGTTAGTTACGCAATATAACGCGGACAAAGAGGTAGCGCATAATAAGAGGGCAATGTATTACACCACGCAAAAGACATCTTCTTACATTACAACATAAACAGAGGTTCTCAAGATCACGCCGAACAAGTTTAGTATCATGTATTGAGTCAAAGGAGAGAAAAGTCTAACGTCATTTGCAAACATTAAAACACGGAAAAGTTAAATACAGTCAGGAAGGTCGTTCACATATAAAATAAATAAAAGCGGGCAAAGATGAGTGCCCCGAGAAACACAGGAAGTGCCGACAATTCCTCTGTATTGGTAGGAATACGCCAACATCCGTTGGGTGCGCCCAGAGAAATAGCTAATGAACCCGGCAATCATACTGTTCGAAAAACCAAGGCGATGCAATTTATAGACTAACAGCATGTAATCCACTCTGTCGAAAGCTTTGGAAAAGTCCGTGAAGATAACGTCAATTTGTTTGTGATCGGAAAATGCTTTGTAGATTGGACTATAAAACTCCAGAAGATTAGTGGCAGTTGATCTACCTTCTAAAAGATCGTGTTGACTGCGCGATATAGTTGACCCTAACACTAGAGCAAGCATTTTTATTACCAGTGATTCAAACAATTTAGGCAGTGCACTAAGTTTGGCAACTCCCCTATGATTCTCAATAAGTTGGAACACCATCAAAACCAGGGTAATTAGAAGGTTTCAAAGTTGACGGCGCTATAAATATTTTTTCTTCGGAGATGGATTTATTCGGAAAAATATCAAACGAACTAATCAAATATTGGTAATTATCAGGCGAAATATTTGAACATTGGGAGACTTCACCAAAGAAATCCGCGTAAAGGTCAGTTATTACAGACGCCTCTGATGATTCGAAATTTCTAATTCTCAGAATGCCTGGTTGCATTAATAAAATTGGAATAGCAAGTTGCATTCAGGGAGCTACAATCTCATCTAGAGCTAAAGTATAACATATGTTCACTACTCAAACCACTACGACTAAGTGTCTTAAATAGCGTATTTTTTTATTAAGGACGTAAATGCTGGTTATACCAACTAGGAGAAAGCTGACTGTAAACAAAGAATACCGAATCATCAATATCCTCATAGCGTAAGTCCCTGTCAATGCCTCCCAGCTAGTTCCTAAGTTTGACGTAATTCGTATTAGCAAATAAACGTTGATCATTAATCCCTTGATTACACAATCCACTGCCAACAAGACAATTTACGGCCAGCAACAATGACGAATGATGTCTCTCTTCAAGCGAAACAAAGGGATCAGTTCGAGATAAAGATGTGGTAATATCCCAGCAAGAAACTAAGTCAAGCAGTTTATTATTCACGTGAAAGAAGTTGTTAAGCTGACAAAGACCTAGCTCTTGGACACCATCAAAAAACTCTTTGTAAATTAATAGATATGAAAAGGGCACATAGCAACCATGGTCTAGTCAAGCACTATCAACTTATCATTGCGTTTGACACGACATGTAATATTTTTAATCAAAGACAAGTGCTCTAAATAAATCGCAATATCAGACGCTGGAGGAATGTAAGATAATGTAATATATGCATTAAAGTTTTGCATTATTCTAACGCCCACAAACTCAACAGCTGTAGATGAAAAAGGACTGACCTTTGATGAAGGTAAGCAATGGTTAACCGAAATTAACACCTACTCTCTCGTTTTGTGCAATCTGTCACATCTAAAGGTCTCAAACTCCGAACAAAAGATCTCACCTTCAAATGTCCCCGGCTGGAGCCAGGTTTCTGCAAATGCTACAACAAGGTAATCAGAATTAACGGAATTTAAAAACGTATCGCGTAATTTCGTATTGAGACCACGGAAATTTTGATACAGCATTTCCCGCAAGTGCCAGCTATCCTTTAGTTTTTTGACTTTAATATCGGCGATGCAATATACCTTTGACGGCGTAAAAATTCTTTGGCCCTGAGGCCAAAATTTTGCCGACATAATGCGTTCGAATGGGACTGCCGAAAAAATAATTTTAATAGGAGCAATATCTGTGTGACGTAGTGAACTAAACTTGAAAACACTACATTTCCTCGCATCTTCTTCTGAGGGCTTATTACTTAAATACTTTACAACCGCTTCCTTGGAGATACAAGACGATAAGCACGATAGAAAAATAGATTTCCTTGCAGATACCACTACCAATTGATGAGAATCCAAAGCTGCGGCGGTGCCCTATGAAGGGTTTTGTAGCACTTCCACGATAGACACACAATTCTTCATCAGCTCGTTGGCGCCTAACACGTGTACAGGAGTAGTATCAGCATTCTGAGAAACAACCGGTTTTCTCAAACTCGTACGAACAAGAACGGAGCGTGCGCCATCATCACTGGCCATTTCAACCTCTCTGCCAGTTTATTACATCCAGCTTCACGATAATTGTTCTTCGAAGCTGATCGCTTCGCGAATTTAGCTCCTCGTGTTGCCCCAGACCCCTAACCAGCGTCAGAACAAACAATATCCCGACCTGACGTCCCAGGCAAGCAAGTTGTATTTAAAGACTCATCTGATGGGGAAAGAACACAAATTGCCGGAACATCCCTCACGACATCTGACACCGCCGTGACTGATTTAGTGCCCTCAAACACGAAACAGTCTCCAGTGACCGACGGCAAAGCACACCCTGAAGACTTAGCGGCCGGGGTATTGGAAATGGAAGAGTCAAGTCATCATTTTCAGCCTGATTAGCAGCTTCGCTTTTATCCAACGGTGAGGATGCATCTAGTCATTTACGCTTGTTGAAGGCTGTATACAACTCTTCAAAGACACTAGTTAACTCACTGAAGCTTTCCTTAATTTGCAAATGTCTGCCCTCTTTTGCACAAGTAAAGATCGATTGAAGCGGAAGGTGGTTCTGAACCGATCTAAACTTTTCAATCCATCTGCCCGTGCGCTCAAAACTCAGTATACTCATGCGCTGTAGCCCAACGGCGAAAGCTATTAAAAATGGTTCGCATCGATTCACTTTTTCGACCATTACCCACATGATGCACTGCAATTTTCAAAACTTCCCGACAAAAGTCGCTGAGTAATACCATTCTAAGTTGTTGTGAAAAATTTGGATCGGAAAGCTACTTTTTTGAATCGTTTTCCATATAATTATTCTTAAAAAACCTGATTTCTTATAAGGAAAAAAGGTTTAATTTTCAATAGTCTATGGTGACAATTGGTCCGCAAAAGTAACTTGACATGCAAAGCAACGTTAGTGAATCAAATCTATTTTTGGTATTTCACCGCATATAAGGATTGTCAGAAATGTCTAATAATTAATATTTTAAGTAAAAATTAATCGGAGCAAATTTTAATCATTTTGGAATTTGGATCTTTTTCTTCTACTCTAATCCATGAATAGTAAGCAATTTGGAAAGCAGTTTAATTTTTATTTTTTTTTGTGATAAAAATTGGGCCCTAAAGCCTATGCAGCATAAAAATTAACCATAGAAAATTTTGAACACATGTGTCTATCCCTTCATATATAGGGGTTCTTATGAAAATCAAACCCTTTTATGGCGACATAGTTTAAGTTGCAATTTGTTATGACGGCAGAAGCAAAAATATAAGAAAATCTGGAACAATTTTTTAATTCTGCGTACAGCGAAAAGAGCAGATGCTTGCACATGACGAGAATATGTCTAATGGATACAAAAAAGGTTTGTCCACTAATCATCTTTTCTAATGAAACTATTCGAATTTTTCAGAGCTCCCACCCGCTTGGCTTGGGGCTGTTCGTATGTCACACAACCATGTAAATTAATCTGCATGAACAGAGTATTTCTTGTCAACTTACTAAGAATCCTAGAAGTTACGTAATTTCATTTCATTTTATTGCCTTTTAAGAGTGCACCAAGTTTTGCGATTAGAAAATTTTTTATATTTTTTTTACCGTTAAATTAATTACTGTAATGAAGACCGATCTGAATTTGCTTGTAGTAGCTATAAAAAAATTGACTTTAAGCATTTTCCATACTGTTTGTGACGTTTTCAATATTTTTACATTTATTTTTATCCTACGGATTACATATATCCGCTATGTACTTAATCTTCAGTAACAGCTTTGAAAGGAATATTAAATCGATTCTTAAATACTGTTTTCATTGAATACCCGGACTGGAAAATAAACGAATGTGTATGCATTTAATGCGGCGCTTCTTAGTCTGGCGATCCTCTTTAGTTGAGCGATTTGAGCGAGTTGTCCTTTAAAAGAATATATCCCAGTGCGCCTTCTCGTTTATTGTGAAATAAAAGGTTTTTAAATACTTCACCTCCGATACGGTCGATTCATTCTGTCAAGTTGTGTATATACTCTGGCAAATTTGCAGTCTTTTTTTTTATCATATTTTTCAAGCCACAAGCGTCTGTCTTTTTTTACCCATTTTCTATGCATTACCGTACGTTTTTCGGCTTGGTTGTGTAGAACAACTTTTTTTTTTTTTTGTTAGCAGGTAAGAAAATGTTTAAACATTGTTAAGGTCCTTGAAATTTTTCACAGAAATTTCGCACCTTTTGTTTTACTTGTATTGTCTTCTACATTACGGGCTACGGCTGTATGATACTTCATCAATTACTTTACACCCGTAGCGATTTCAAGTGTTGTTTATTGTTCGACGTCATAGAGATTTTTACGCCTTCGAAAATTTGGTGCCGTCATAAAATCTCAAGTGGTTATTAACAGAATTTCAAAGTAATCCCAGTACGCATTTTTGTACGTCTACTTTTTAAATTTTTGTTTCTATAATTTCTCTTTTTGTCTTGAAATATCTAAGTGCGCATGCGATAGTTAATACCAATGTTAAACAATAGCCATATAACCATTTTATTATGATGTCGACTATAATCTATTGTTTTTTCAAGTGGTTGACCTGTGCACTAAGTTAGATTTGTATTGCTTACCATCTGCATATCTCTATGCGCCTGAATGAGCAACGTGCAGAACGTTTTACTACCAAGAAGTGCATTAGAATTACGAGAGTCTAAACGTCTGCCATGTATTGTACGCTTGTAAGGATGAAAGAATATTTTTGAGGATCTCTGCCTTTAATATTTTTAACAAAAACATCGCCGTTGATGTCCAATTGCGAGTGCAGGTGTTAATAAATTTCATAAATTTTTTCTAAAATACCTGCAATAATTGCAGTGTAGGACAAAAATTTTATCGCATCGTTGTAAAATTTTATAAAAACTAACCAAAATATATCTCTACTATAAGCTTAGGCACAAAAGTTTTGAACTTTTCCGATCTTCTATACATAAGCTAACAATTCACATTTAAATGGAATGTGTAGACAGATTACGTCTCACATGATTTTAGACAAGCAATTAAGAATAGTTTATTACAAAATATATAGTTTTAATAATTAATTAATTAGTTTCGTAATAGTTTTTTTTATACCCTCCACCGAAGGATGAGGGGTATATTCATTTTGTTAAAACATTTGCAATGCGCTCCAAGAAGACTCGGAGATCCCACAAAGTATATATATTCTTGATGACCATCAAATTCTGAATCGATTTAAGCCTGTCCGTCTGTCCATCTGTATAATGTCTGTTGTAAACATTCTCCTGGCCGAAAAAATAAAGCTATGACTTTAAATTTGGCAGAATCATTGGAAGTTCTTGCACGCGGGTTGTCATTGAAAATGGGCCAAATTGGTCGAAGAACACACTCAAAGCACTACGTGGATTAGGCACACCTCTGTTTTTCAAACGGAATGAAAAATAGATTTTTTTTAGATAAATAAATGTACAAAAATTTGAACACATATTCTATGGGCGAAACTGTAGCATCTGTGCACAAAAATGGAGAAAATTGACCACGCCTACCCAATATTATAGTGTATCAAAATTTAATTGTTTTTTCAATACCTTTACAACGCGCTTTCTGCGCGTCGAAGCTTCAACAAAACTTTAAAGCATATAAATTCCTGGCCAGTTTCAAATTTGGAATGCACCCAAACGACCAATACGACCAATTATCCAAGGAATGTACCATCAATCACTTAGGTTCATAAATGTTATGTCTTTATCGAACGAACACTCACAATAGCTACACGATCAAACACCAATCATCTAGCTAAATAGGGTCTGCCGCAACGACGGTTGAAATTAAGTACGCCGCCGACTTGGTAGCTGTGCTGCGTAACTACTTAGCCATCGGTATTAAATTCCTTACGGTAAGAGCTTGCGTAAAGACGAATATGAATTAATCATCGAAATGCATAGCAGTGCTACCAAGGCTTACTTAATTCAGTTAACTGCGTTACATTCAATGTGCATTAGGGAAACATTGATTTTTTGCGTTAAGAAAATCTTTTTTTATAAAAATTCCTCCGGTTTTGATGGTACGTATTATAGAAATGATGTTTTTACGCGATAAGAGAACCAACTATTCATCAATCGTCAAATTTGGTCCAGGGATGTAGGGTTTCAATAAAGTTTTATTCAAGTTGCAACATGCCCCGACAAATATGATTCGCATAACGGTTGTGTGCATATTTCACAGCGTGACGTAATAATGTATTCTGCGACTGTAAATCACATCGTGGTATAATAATACATATTTTATGAAGAAGATTAATTGTATTATATAAGGTAAAGAAAAAAAATGTTGGCCATGATATAAGATAAGATTCATCGATTAGGATTCGTTTACACGACAAACAACATTTTAAAGCTGTTATTTGAAGTTTGAAAAATTTCAAATTATTTTTCTTTTGCTTTTTGTAGTATGTCTTGCGATGTGTGCGATGATGCGATGAGCGAAAAATGATGCTACTTCGAGGATTACACCGAATGGATTACGCGGTTGATTGATTCTTTTGACCTGAAGTTTGTGCTTCGTATCCGGACCACATTTATTTTCAACAGGAGAGTGCAGCACAGTCCATGACTCCCTGGTTCCATTGGGAGCATACTTTAAAATGACTGATCTTGTTGAAAGACCCATATACAAATAAGCAAATTGTATCAATTTTCCGATGTGTGAAATCATCAAAGTGTATGTTAAAATATCACCCAAGTTTATAGCTCTTCACATCTGCAAAATATTACAAGAAAGCAATAGAAATATTTGAAGTAAAGTTAATCTCACTATTAATATAAATACTCACAGACGAATTCTCAGAATCGCTGTGAATCGCATTTATTTTGCTGCGTTTTTCGGACAACTGCCGATAGTGCCGATAGTTTGTGTGCGCGACGAGAGCATGAGAAGATTTCGTTTTTATGATGTTCAGAGGATTTAATTGGTAATCCTGAGCGACTTTTCAGCACCCTAGAATTGTTTATCGGCCCTCTATCCGTGTATAACTTGTCCCTGACTAACTATTTGATAGCAAGCCCATGCCAGAACTTCCAGTTTTGTAATACTTATGAGCTTATTTCTAATATTTCAGCTATCAGCGCACTATATCACATTAACATCTTACGCAATTTCGAAGACCAAGCTTTCGCTTTTTTAAGTTTTGCGAGCGCCGATAGCCGAGCTGCAACTTGGAAAGAGAAAAATAAAAAAAAAGAAAATGCGATCACCTCTATACCATACAATTTACCTATAAAGCAAATGAAATCAAAAGCTTTAATGTAAATTTCGTACAGAAACATTCTTTAAAAAAAAAAAAAAAAAAACTAGTACAAGCTACGAAATCTTTAAAATATGAATTCTAGAGAACAGAATAAGAGAGCGTAATGACTAACTACGCTCCAGAACGATGAAATTCTCTCTAATATGCTCCGCCAAAAGATCTACGTATGCATATGCAGGCGCTTGGGCTTAAACAAAAAGTTCTCATTATCTGTGTAGGCGCTTTAGAAGCCCCAAACAATTTCTCAATGCCACTAGTGGCAGTACGGATAATGTAGTAAAATAAAAATAGTACTCGATAAATATATTCACCGGTACATGTTCAGTGTGCTCGAAAGCTTCGTAGAATAATGTCGTGGCAGACTAAAAGCCCGTGCATTGTGCGTTCCTGTAATTTAAATCACTAAAATGCCATTTATAAGCAAAAAAAAACAAAAAACAAAAAGAAACTTAATCCATAAATAGCACATAACCTATACACACGCATAAATTTTATGTGAATATTTGCGTTATTATTGCTGTTGTCGAATACGTTTTTTGATTTGTTGTTGCTGTTGCTGTTGTTGTTCCTGCTGCTGATTATTATTATTATTATTATTATTATTATTATTATTATTATTATTATTATTATTGCTACTGTTATTATTATTTATTATTTATTATTATTATTATTATTATTATTATTATTATTATTGTTGTTGTTGTTGTTGTTGTTTTTGTTGTAATTTTTACTGTTATCATTGTTATTATAAGAAAGCGAACATTCAAAGAAAAAAAACCATACGTTCAAAAGTTCAGCGATGATCGAAAAAGCTCACACACCTTAGCAGAGAATAAAAGGTACGACACAGGCGGACGACAGCACGCAATAAAGGCCGTTGGCATTTTACCATTTTATATGCTGACATCTATATTTTTATATTACATTTTCTGCATTGTATGTGAATCCATGCACAAAAGAACTTTAGCAAAAGACAATACTCCAAAGTGCCCCTTCTTCTGTTCGCATGCACTACACAACGAACATATTTACTCGAATTAAAATAAATATATTACCCATGTGTTCATTGTCCATGTGCGTATATATGTATGTATGTATGTATGTATGTATATATGAATATATATATACATATATATATATATATATATATATACGCACATGTATTTAGCTTTTGTTAATTCTTTTATTTGCGAGCGCACTCACCACACAACCCATTGTAGTGAATGTTAGATGTTGAGATGAGACGTATGTATATTGACATCTTGGATGGTTTTATACTATCGTCGTCTCATTTATTGAGTATCAAAAACAAAAAATAAACGAACAATACTAAACAGTATTACAGTAACATATGAAACAATAAAATAAAAGCCAAGCAGCAGAAAAGACTTAATATTATAACGTATGAAATAATAAAGAATTTGTTGTCAACCGGAATTTTTCATTGCTCGTCGATTGTACGCATAGCCGACCCCATACAGGAGTTAGCAATTATTCCTATTTCGTACATGTGTACATATTTACGTACGTGTATACGTACGTACGTGTTCATGAAGCTAGCGACTATCAGTAAATAATCTCTTGTTTACTATATAAACGATTATACGCCACTATCGCTTCGCCTCGCTTTCGTCCCACAAACTTTCGAGGCACTTACCAGCACACTCCAGTAATGGCGTCCCTTCCACTACAACAACAGCAATACCAACAGCAATAACAAGAAGAAAAACAACTAAAGCAGCAATAAAAACAATCAAAAATTCTCTCATATAATCAGATCATTTTGTCCATGTTTGCTTGAATACGCACGCATTGGGCTGATTATAATTACGTATGTGTGCATGCACATAGCTACATGACACATGTTCCTAACAAGATTGTGGTCAAACTACTTAATATCTTTACGTAGTATTTGTTTACTCATAACACATAATATAACATAACTAACCGCCAATATAATACAAGTTCTGCCAACCAATCTACACATGCTCACACCGTTGTACATAATTGTATCCGTGCTTACGTATATGTATGCGTGAGTTTACAATTTCAAAAACTTGTTTATACATTTGTATTTATTATTTTTGTTATTTAATGTTGTATGTTTATGTTTTGGCCTTGCCATAATGTAAACATTTGAAAACTTCATGAACGTAAACGAACACGAGGAAACATGTATTCTTATTGCGTATAGTTTGTATATGCGTCAAAGTATGTATATATTGAAATAATAATCTAGTACTACGACGACCACTACTGTGATAAGAACGATAAGAGGAAAGAGAAAAAAAACGAATTCAAAATCATGTACGAAATGAATGTTGAAGCTAATATTTATATTTAATTTATTGAATAAATTTAATTGATTGCCTCTTGAAACAAACTAAATTAATAATATTTGATTGAAAACGTATTATCTTCAAATTTTCGAATCAGTTCGAATCAGTAAGACGTCTTTTGGATCCCTCTCACGAATTCGAAAGAATAACTTCATGTCAATAAAACAGGGACGGTATCTAGCATTCGAACAATATTCACACCAAACATCCGGTATCACACTTAGTATAGGTTAAGCTGTAGTTAAAATGAAAATTTGTTTAAAAAACCACTTGTTTTTTGTTAGAGATTGTTTCAAAAAAACTTTAAGTAACTCTAAGTAATCTAATTATGACAACCGGTACACATACAATCGGACATAACTGAATCGATTACTTCATTATAAATACATGTCACATTGAAGGGATCAAATACAATACATTGTTCGATGGTGACTTTACTCGCGCAGATCTGAACTAATGTCGCTCAAATCTTTATACAAAGACAAAAAACACCCTCCTCCTAGATCATTATAGATAACTTACATTCGTGTACAATATCGAAAAGCGAAAGAAACTGGAAAGTCAAAAATTTTAGTTATTATACTATATGTGCTATCGTGTACACGTAGTTGAGGTCAAAATAGCATGTATTAGATGAATCCACGAACACACAACATTTAAAACTATTTATTCTTGTATTTCGCATTTACGTACACATTGATGGTGACTATTGAACAACATTTTCTTTCCTACGCATAAGTAAACCCTCCGTTCAATTTAGCTAATTTTCAATCATAACACGACAACTTTGGTAGTGAAATACCTTTAGGTCAAATTCAATAACCTACGTCCTCATAAGTAGCCGAGTAGATAAGAATCGAGCCTACTAAGTCACTGTTCGGAAGTGCGAATCTCAATACGGTAGAGTTTACTGCGATCGTAGCTAGAGTGATAACTCAATCGGTAAAGGCATAGCACTTACCGACTAGACACACACCCACTAGATTGCGATCGACACCTCCCTATTTCTTTCCTTGTTTCTATTTCCGGCCGTCACCGTGTTACCTGCTTATGTCACATCCGCTGACTGATTGATCATATAAAAAATGCAGTCATGCAGTCGCGCAGACAGGCGTAGGAAAATCAATCCCACTGTTCGCGCTGATCAAGGGAATCCTCAATACTTAGTTCTATACCCACCATCGAAGGATGGCGGTCTATTTACTTTGTCAAAACGTTTGGAATCCCTAGAAAGAGGCTTCAAAGACCCCATAAACTTATATATTATTAGGCAATAACAAATTGTAAACCAATCAAAGCATGTCCGTCTATCCCTTTGTGTAATATCTGTGGTGAACATTCTCCTGTTCGCCAAATATCTATTCAAATTCAAATCTATCAAAAGCACTTAAAGTTTTTGCACGCAGATTGATCATGAAAATGGGCCAAGTCGGTCGTAGTAAATATCTATAATACACTATATATAATGAGAACATTTCCGTTTTCAAAAGCAGACCATAACTGAGGCTATTGCTTGTTCCTTATAAACAACCTACAGCAAGTAGGACAAAAGTTTTTCCGTAAGTTTTTGTGACGATTCTAAAGTACCTGAACCAAAAAAAGGTTGAAACGGGCCACGCCCATTCAATATTATAAAGTGTCGAAGTACATAAAAGATACGGCCACAGTCGACCATAATTGTTTTATTTGTTAAACATTGCGAGCATTTAGTAGATCTAATAAACTCTCTACGGCGGCTACAAAAAAGAATGCACATCAAAATGGCACCGGTCGATGTACTTTCTATAATTCCTATTTAATAAAGAGAATGAAAAATTTTCGTAAACGTATTCCATACACACGCAACAGACAATCAAGATTCATCGATCTTCTGACAAATAAGACGTTGTCGTACATACCCATTACACGTCACGATATTTTACTCAAATATTCTCAGTAATTGCGAAGTACGCGGTACTACCATAATTGGGTCAGGTTTACAATTAACAAAAAAAAAAAGAAATGTATATATATATATATATATATATATATATATATATAAATATTATAATAATTATAGCAATAAATATAAAAGTAAAGCTATAAACCTTGGAATATTGACGAAAAGCGAAGTACGTTGCTTTGAAGCGATCAATATTGTGCTGAAAAGCGAAACGGAAAAAAGTTTTCGTTAGCTAAAGCTTACCGTTTGCTTACTATAGTTATTAATGATATAAGCAATTAATTAAAACCTTGCTTAAAGGAAAAATTCGGTTTAACATCAAATATCAATATAGAAGAAGAGGTTATGAGTTTGAATATTTATGAAATTCATATCAAATCGTTGAAGTTTCTTAATATAAATGTATTTTTCCCTTTTTATTCTTTTTAACTAATGTCTAAGTAGACATAAATTTCACTAGACCGACAATTCCATTTATTACGCCGATTCAGACAACCAATGGATAGGTGCATAGACACGTACAATGAATATATGCAAAATTGTAAGACTGCAAAGACATACATGCATATATATGGGCACAGTTACTTACAATGAAATGAGACAATGAGACAATGAGACAAACGGTGTATATGAGTCAAATTTTGATTAAAATAAAAACCACAATCAAGTTATGAAAATATACTTAACCAGAGATTCAAATTTCGCTGACAAACAATGCGTCCCAGCGCTCGATCCCTTTATATGCGCAATGATATGAAAAAAGAAAATAATCTAAACAAGTTCCCAAATTGCTTTAGTTTTGGCCGACTTTAATCGTAATCAACTGTCTGCATGTAATCTCTTCAGCAAAATTAAGTTTTTTTTAATCCCACCATAGAAGAGTAAATTCCTGCAAGCTATAAATAAATAAAAATTGTAAATAAAATAAATCAGTGCCAACAAATAAAACTATTCGTCTGGTGTCTTTTATATCTCTGGATGTCGTGTGCATTAATTGAGAAGGACGTTGATCCGCAAACATAGCTACATAAACGACAACAAAAATCGACTCAGACCAGACTGACATGCATGTGTGCGTATGTTTATAATAGAACGTCTAATTTTAAATAGTAAGCGGAAATTTTATACCCTGCACAAGATGATTTTCATATCCCTTACATCGTCTTGTAATAAATAATATATGACAAATTAGTTAATAAATGATGTTTGTTGTCACAGCTGTAAGACGCTCATTAAAATGAAGTTTTGAACGCTTTTGAGAAACTTTAAAAATTGATGAAAAATGTATCTATGCATGAAAATTGAAATATTAAAAATCTATGGATTCGCGCTTGCATATCCTGATAGGGTGTCATGTTAAAATCGAAAGAACATACTCTTTGAATTAATTGCATAAAGCTTTCGTTTGAAATGTAAATGCTTGCATTAAGAATAAACCATAGTTTCAGAGACTCATCGATCAAATATAATACATTTGTACGTACGTCATCGTACAAATGTAATACATTTGTACGTACGTCCACCGTTCTGGTAATGTTTTCGACGTAGTTGTCATTAGTGCTATTGACGAACGAGAACATGTAATTTTGATTGTTTATTTGTAGTTTTATTGCATTGTGTAAAATAGAAATCTAATAATAGAATATATAAAGGCTCAGAACTCATAAACATCGATCGATCGATACAAATTATTTGGGACGCATCGTCACGAATTCGCCCAAGTGCTTGGAGTTGTGAACAGCATGGAACATACAGAAGCATGCACAGAAAGATATACACGTACTCATACGTATAAACAATATTGATATAGGAGAGTATTAACGCAAAGAAAGAAAACCTGTATAACAAGAATTTGGTACCTGTTTCTTTGGTATGCGTGAAGAGATTGAAATATTTATATAATAAGTGTGTGATTACGTAGCTCAACAATATAAAAGAATAGCAGTAGTAATAGTAGCAATAGTGGTACTAGTAGTAGTGGTAGTAATAGTAGTAGTAGTAGTAAAAGTAGTAGTAGTAGTAGTAGTAGTAGTAGTAGTAGTAGTAGTAAAAAAATCATAATAATAATAATAATAATATTTATTATTATTATTATTGTATGTATATTGTATAATTATAAATAATTATAACAACAATCACAAGTAAATAATAATGATAACAATTAGTAATAATAGAAAAAAACGTATATATAATAAATGATAGTGATAATGATAATAATTATTATTATAAATGGTAATAAATAATAATAATAATAATAATAATAATAATAATAATAATAATAATAATAATAATAATAATAATAATAAATGATAATAACAATTACTAGTAACAATTAATTATAATGATAGTAATATTAATAATAATAATAATAATAGTACTAATAACAACAATAATAATAATAATTGCAAATATAACGATAGTAATAGGAAGCAGAAGAAGAACTTTATTAACAGAATGGGAAGCGAATACACGAACTTTGTGAAAGTATAACAACCAAACAATTCTATATGTTTTTGTTTAGTGTAGCAGAGCGTACGTATTTTATTGTTGGTGATATCTGTTTAATTGTTGCTATTGTTGAATTATATTATGTAAAAAAGTGTCGATCGAATTGAGAAAGAAGACAAAGCAGAGCAAAGAAAAAATAGCAGGTCGGACACTCGAAACTTGCAATACAACTCAAAACGAAAGAATGAACCTATTTGTATATGTAATGTATGTATGTATATATATATGTATATATATATGTATATATATATATATATATATATATGTATATTTATGTTGTGATTTTGAAATCGTTGACTCCGGCCTTGTTTATGGTACGGTATCAAATAGTACGGTACGGTATAGTATGTTGTCTGTGCATAGCAGTGATAATGGTAGTGGTTATGATACTACATACAAAAAAGAATGTCGGAGTAGTCGGTGTGTTTCTTGGGTAGATGGACGATTAAATTGATTGTGTTTATGTTCGGCGTGCAGACACTTCAACTTAGTAGTAGTAATAATTATTGTAGTAAAAATTTATATTCTTTGATTTCGTTTGTTGTTCACTCTCTCTCTCTCTCTCTCTCTTTCTCTTTCTCTTTCTCTCTCTTTCTCTTTCTCTCTTTTTCTCTTTATCTTTATCTTCCTTCCTCTTCCATTACCCTTCTTTTCCCTACCTCTCTCTCTCCTTCTACCGCCTGCCTTTTCTCCCCATCACTTTCGTCATCCTTTTTCATTCTAATATGAGAAGGTAAACTATTAGTTTGTTGCTTGCCTGGCCGTTTAGTATGAGTTTAATAATCAAAGTGAGAAGTTTAACTTAGCAAACATGCGGCAGGTTAGAGAGCAACCAACTACTCGGTTAATTATAAAAATTTAAAGAATAAATATTATAATATTTATTAAAACAAATGGCAGCGCAACCGGTATAGTTTGACGTGTGAAATTTTTCAGATAGTAGTGCCGTACATTCATTATTAATAATCACAACTATTTTTGGAATACAACACATTCAAGATCAGCCCGATACAACGCAACCAATACAAAAACTTTTGCATTATTACAAATAATTTAAATGAAAAAAAAAGAAGAAAAAATTAGTTACAATTACAAAGGTACGCTCGATTCGCGAACAATAATCATATAAAATGCATTCAAATAAGTGCCAAATAATGGAAATATTTATTTGCTTGATCTCATAAGTGAAACCACTACAATAAGCGGATACACATTTAATTCCTTACGATAGAACGAAAGTGAACAATATTCTTCTACACAACCTACAACAACCAATTCAAACGATGATTCAAACGAATTTCAGTTAAAGATATAGCATGTCAAATGATGCTTACGCCTATGACGATACAGTGATTCAGATAATAAAGAAAAGTAACGAAAAAATATTTAAAAAATGTACCGCAGATGATAATAAAAACAGGGCATTACATTATTCACGGCCAGTAACATTACCTATGAGTTTATTAACGAATCCCAGATACATCAATCATTCCATATCACCGCTTCAATATACGCATTCATATAACGACGAGAGCCGCCATTCATCTTCAGCATCCTCGATAGATATTGTGAATACCGACGACGATAATCATATAATTAGCATGTCACCTGTCAGCATTCCTACTCAACATCCGAAAACTACTCCAGCAATGCCAGAAGCCACCTTTAATCCTACTGAAGTTAGAAATATGGAATTAACGACCGGTGCCGTGCCAGTGCCAAATAACTTTCAATTAAATTATCCGCAATTGTATACGAACAGTACGGCAACAGTATCATTATATGGCGCCCCGGTAATGTTTTCGAACGCTATTCATGCTGCTCACGCTGCTACCTATATCAATTCTCTTCCTTTACATGCACAACTCTCGCCGAATGATACGCACCCGCTTTCGAATGCTTATCTAAAATCAGTAAGAGCTGTTGGTTGTAATATTTATAATCCTGCCCTGACACCAATAGTGAACACTAATTTAATGCCTTCGAAACACAGCAGCTTGCACAATCCGACAAGTTCAATGATAGCGCTGGCGCCATCAGTACCTGTTGGGTTAACAGAGTATTCACCAAATTTAACGTTTTCAGCTACGGTCAAGGAACCTTATAAAAAGACCGAAAGCGAAATCAAAAAGGATTATCATAGTCCATCAACTACTCGACTAGATAACGGTGTGTGTTTGTCGGTGTCCAAAGAAACTACTGCTACAAAATCGCAATTTAAAGTTCCCAACGGCAAGGAAGGTTCACTCAAACACCGTCTGTTAAGACCCCCTAGCATAGATGAAAATGAACCCAAAAAAAACTCTACTATGAGGTAGGCGTTAATGTACAGATCAGCATTTTTGTCATTCATATCCTATTCTTAATACAATCAGACATTAAGTGAATACAAAAAGCAAAAGTATATTCGCAAAAAAATGATATTTGTAGCTTTTAAAATTCTATATAATAAATATATGCAAGTACGCATTTCAAACATAGAACGTACATGATACTTCGCTTCACTTGCCAACCTTGTAATTGTCTTAAAAATTTGGAGCTTAAAATGATTTGTGTATGATTTCTTTGAATTACGCCGGGTCGCGTAAACATGAAAACAATTTTTTTATTAAATCTTCCTTAACTTTTATTTTAAGAACCTACAGCACTACGCGAAATTTTAAAAAGGGAACTTATATTGAATTGGCGAATGGAACCTTGCGGAGAGTTGAAGATATGCGCACTGAAGATTTCATACAAAGTGCCGAACGTAGTTCTCATCTTCGTTTAGCTGAATCGACTGTAGTAAAAATTAACACTACATCTCTTCCAAATGCCGTCTCGATAACCTATAGTTACGACAGACATCGGGCAAAGGTGTGTACAAATACGTTGATAAGCAAACCTATTTATAAAATCTTAACAAAATCTTAAATAATATTTTGTTTTGTAGATTGATATGGAAGTGCCGCCGGAACATCCGTTTTTTGTTTATGGTCAAGGCTGGGCTTCCTGTAGTCCCGAAATTTCAATGAAAGCCTTTGGCCTGAAATGTCAACGTCTGCAAGTCGGTGATATATGCATTTCCCTGACAAAACGTGAAATGCAACAATCATCGCCAAGTGGAATTAGTGAAAATGCATGTTATCATAGACGTCCAGCTACGCCTACTAGCAATTCTAACCACTCCACGCAATCACAACTACCTTCGACTGTTTTGCCACCTACTCCCGAGCCTATCTTGAATTATCCCATGTTACCACCCTTTACAGCCCCGTTACTTGCAAGTCATCATGATACCACTTATGCTGAAATGGCTAAGATGATGTGCACATACACATATCATAGGAATATACCAATAACACACGGTACGGCATCGCTCAATCATCCGATACAACCAAATCTCTCTCCAAAGATTATTCACAATTTATATCAAAACCATTTGTTGCAACTGGCAGGTCGACAAGAGACCCTGCAGCAAAGTGTAATCGATGGTCATCAACAACGCCCGTCTTCCATACACAATGTACAAAATTACAGGAGCCAAAGCCCTACTTCCAACGAATCCACCGATAACAAAGCGCAGCAACAACAACCACTCGATGTTTCTATATCACGAAAGCGTCGTTGGTCTGCACCCGAGAATATATTAGATGACGATTTAGAAACGCAACCGCCTCGCAACTTGCAACTGAGAACAAATGCAATTTCAGCTATCGCGAGCAGTTAGATGAAGATATACTCATATTCATAAAGCAAATAAAACCAAATTTAGGCCAATACTGGAAACGTTAAATGATCTCAATGTTTTAAATGAAGGAAAAAATGAACACAAACATAAAGAACATTCAATTTGTCGAAAGAGATGAAATGTTTCAGCCAACAGACTGGGTACTTATGTACATTCATGAATATTTAAAGCCATATTTTCGTTACTTACCATATAAGTACATACTCATATGCACCTATTATAATGTATGAGTATAACAAAAAAAAGAAATATATGAACCAGGTAGTCATTAAACCAATTGCCAATTGTTAACATTTGCCATCCAAAACGACGAGCACTCTCACTCAAACAATTATTAATCAGGGTAAATGTAAATATTGTATGTATTTAGCATAGATATATGAATGAATGTTTGTATTTATAAATAAATTAAGGCATAAGAATTTTTATACCTGCACTTGAAATGCAAATTTGTGAATTTTTTTAAAGTCTTTCACAAAATATCTTGTGCTTGCGCTTCATTTCAATTTCAGCGCAATTCATTTTTAAACTTTATTTCTTATCATTTTTTTTTTTTTTTTTTTTTGTCTATCTCATATTTCTCCTTTCCTTACTTCGTAATTCTTCGTAAATTATTTTGGTAAATTTAATTTGCGTGACCATATTTTCGTTACACTGGATGTGTCCTGGATGTCCTCGCCGAACCTATCACTTCGCCCATATTTTGGAAACACGTAGTTTTTGATATACACACGCCAACGTGTATTTCTATATATGAACTTTTAAACAATAATAATAAACAAATTTTTTGAAAAAGAAAAACACACTTTCACACTAACTAGCATCAAAACAAAATGCACAGAATTTTATGCCAAAATAATGAATTAAATGATTTTCAACTTTTTCCTTGCTTTCGTGGGCTCAGTCCGCTTACTTGTTACAAAAATAAACGCACTGTTTTATTCCGGAACTCAATTATATGTAGCCCACTTAAAAGGCTTTCCAAAAATACTTCTCCTATATATCGAACTTTTAGATAACCCACCAAGCTATTTATATTAAATTCTAATCTATGATTTTTTGATAAAATCATAACAAACCCGTTGACGTTTTCAACGCTTCTCGAAAGTTTTGTTGAGAGCCTTTCAATTTTATCAGTTCTTGTTAGCGCGATCAGTGAATCTCCCTTTAATCTCACTTGATTTGTGGATTCCAGTGAAGAATAAAAGAAAGCACAGATGGGTAGAGAGGTAGACGTACCGACGTACATTTGTATAAGCAGTTAAATGGAAATAAAATCATGAATGCTAAACCTTTCAAGAATATTGCAATTTCAGTTTAACAAAATATAGGGTCAATTTATTATTTAAAACTTCGCGACTACTACTACTACTACTACTACTACTACTACTACTACTACTACTACTACTACTACTACTACTGCCACTACTACTACTACTACTACTGCTACTACTACGTATTTATTTATTTATAATAGTACGTGCTTGCATGTGTTCGGATCATATTTTCACCTGAAAGAGGCATTTATTGAGAAAAGTTAGCACAATATATATTCATCAAAATATTTTCCATCATTTTGTACAAATTTGTCCCATTTTTCTGGCAACATGACGATATCGTGCCAAAAGAACGATATTGATTTGCCAGCGATTCAATCATCGACCCATTTTCGAACTTCTTCAGCACTTCGAAACCCTATGCCAGCCAAGCCATGCCGGATCAATCTAAACAAATGATAATGACAAGACGCTACCTCTGGTGGGTGCGGCAGAATTTTCTATTGGAGCTACAATAGTGTGTCCTAGACAATTCTTGCAATACATGGCCGAGCGTTGTCATGCAAGGTGACTTTGTATTTGTTAGCCGCTATCGCTAGTCTTTTTTGCCACAATAAATCGTTCAATTTGTTTAAATGACGTCGGCGGGCACCTGCTGTAACAGTTTCATTTGATTTTAGCAGCTCGTAACACACTACACCTTACTGATCCCGCCATATGCACAAGAAATCTTTACGGCCATGAATATTGATTCGTCAACTGCTAAGCTATTCGAAAGTCCTTTGAGAGCTTGAGCTGAGTTTTCGTCCAATAACTCTTGCAATTTAGTGTCGTCGAACTTTTTTAGTCCTCCATGCTGTTCTTTATCATTGACATCAAAATGACCACCTTCAAACCGTTGAATCTAAAACCGACAATTCGAGTATGATGGAGGCGCACCACCATAAACTTCTTGAAGTGTTTAATGGGCTTCGGTAGCAGATTTCTTCAAATCAAACAACGAAAGTAATGAATGTCGAAAACGAAATTTTGAGTGTTTCACGGTTACCATCCGTATACGCTGAATAACTCAACAATACTAAATGCTGCTATTTTATGTAGAGGAAAGTGACAACCATCGAATTTAATCGATGTGGATTGATACTTCGCATTACTTTGTCATTTTCAAACAATAGATGTCGCTGATCGAAGTACATGGCAGTACCTAATATTTATTTATTAAAAAAAAATAAAACTTAAAGTTTATATACAAATAAACAAGAGAAAACGGAAAAAGGAAAAAAAGGTACGCACCCATCTAGCACAGAAGCCCTCTCCGAATCGAGCTGTAGGTCCGAGTAGGGACTAAACGCCTAAACCATTGCAAACACATTAAATTCCATCTACGAATTATACGAAGCTTTAACGATTAACGGTTCGTTTAAATCCGACAAAGGTAGATCTCTCTTATGATGGAAAGTAGCTTCGGTAGAGTTTAAAAAGTCGGATATTGAGATTTAGTTATAAATATCATACAGCAAAGGCACTTAAATGGGGTGAAAAGGTCATAGTTGAATCTACATGAGCTTCGCAAAGGCATTTAAATGGGTTGAAAATGTCGTAGTTGTTTCTACGTAGTTGTGTTTATGAAAATAAGGCTTCTAGAAGAACAGATAGGAACACTGAAGTGTACCTCCCCTAATTGTGCCAATATTATGATTTATTAATTTCCCTAATGAGGGTCAGAGGGCAGAAAACATGAATTATTTTTGAACTGGGTCTATTGAGTCCACATAGCACCTATACAAAGGAGACCATACAATGTATGGTCGCCAAGCTCTCTCTGGACCACCGTTTAATAAAGCCAAGTACAGACCTAGCTTTATTTATAAGTAGGTCAGTATGCAGATCAAAACGAAGTTTCTGAATGAATCCACATTTTTCCAATTTGTGTGAGTTAATGAAAAACTTAGCAAAAAATGAATTCCGCGTAGGGAAAGAAAATGCACTTTTTTAGATTTATTTTCACCATTGTACCCAAGTTATCTAGATCCGACTGAAGAAAATGAGAGTGCGATTCCACATTAAATGAACAAAGGCAATTTCACATCATCAGCGTACACCACGCTGAACTTAGGCACCGAGGGAAGATCATTGATGTACAGGACAAATAGCAAGAGACCTACGTGGCACCCTTGAAGGACGCCTGACTTCATGGAAAATTCATTCGACGTGATGGAGTTAAACAGAACTCTGAATGACCTATTGTATAGATAAGCGCCTATCAATTCAAATAAATAAGAAGGGAAACCCAAAGCCTGGAGTTGAAAACTAAATCACTTACTGAAATCTATTTATACGACATCAGTGTCTAGAAAAAAGCCTTGAAAATATGGCAAGTTTTTAACGGTTGATCTTCCTTTTACGGATCCAGACTTGATAGTGAAACTAGTTGTTCAGTAACAATTCATTCAAACAACTTAAGTAAAAAGTTCGAAATGGCAATGACACCATAGTTCTTGACTAGATGCCTGCTTCCACTTTTATGAATAGGAAGAACGGAGCTACTACTCTTCCAACATCTGTCTTCGGTGAGAGATTAAATATCCTTGCGATAGCAGCACGTAGTTCGTCAGAGCACGATTTCAGTATACATGATGGAATGCCATCAGGTTCTATCACATAAGTATATTTCAACAACCTTAACGCTTGTAATACGTCACTTTCAGAAATGATCAAAATTCGGAATGGATACAGAGTTTACGATTTGATGTGGGAAATTATTTGATAAATCGACATCAGCAGTAGAAAAATACAGTCGAAAATATTCGGCAAAGTAATTCGCCATTCCCTGTATCCCAAGAAAGACTCGACATCGATGATGGATATATGGAGATTCTTCTTTTGGAGTTGACAAGTTTCTAAAATTGTTTAGGATTAGCAAGTGAAAATTTTACCATTTGAAGGTATCTGCAATAACTTTAGCAGTTGATAAGATTAAATCTATACCTTACGGTGGAGTAGTTGAAACAATCGTGAACAGAGCCATTTTTCATGTATTTTTTGAAAAATTTGTTTTTAATACTTTTGTATTTGATTAAGTGAGATTTCACTAGTTGGAGAGACTCAACATGTCACCATACTTGCATTGAAAGGATAGACAAATTGTTGAATATATGTACCCTTTTGTAAACTAAAGCGAAGACAGGGACTTACAGTTATATCAGGGAAATTAACAAAGCTAAGATCCAAGAGTCCGCCCTTTACAAGTATTTACATAATTACATTGAAGAAGATTCCGATCACATATTTTATTGAGAAATGTTTTTTTCAGATCACGAACTAGGCACCTTACAACCTGGATTGACACTAAGACACCAAAACCCAAGATTTTGATTAATTGAAATTCCTCAACGCTATGACAACATTAGTAGGTTTGAGGCCTTACCAACGTTACAAATAACGGGTGCATGTTTCTTACAAGCACGAATGTTTGCATTTGAGCTGGGAATTGAAATAAATATGATGGAAAAAAATCTCATACGGCTATTAACACGTCACCACAAGTACGACTTGGACGACCTTCTGAGAAAACATGGAACGTGCTGGGAAAAACTTCCGACGAGTGCAGATCAGGCCTTAGTCAGTTTTCAGTGCAAATATTCTGTATTATTCCAGACAAACAAATAGATAGAATTTTGCTATTTAGCCCTTGACATTTTAGCTAACGATAGTCACTGGCCCAGAGGAAAAATGTAGTTCTTTGTGAGTGGAAGCGTTGTTGTAGGTGAATTAGCTACCGAATTTCGAGACTTTTTCAGGTACGAATTCTTTTATTAAAGACCTTCGTGGACAAAATGATTTAATTAATACGCTAGGTGCCAGAATTTTGAAAGATTATATGGGTCTTGATTTCTTATTTTCTCATTTGGAGACTTGCGTTGTTCCAGACCAAGGGTAGACGACATTGTTGCCGTATCCGCATAGCTAACGCAAGAGAAGCTACAACGGCATTTTCTTTTAACATTTTTATTAGTATTATGAGTTTAAAAATTTATTTTCTGGCTATTAACAATAAGAGTAATAACTTCAGGATTATAACTTAAATAGAAAGACTGGGCACTCAGCGCCATTAAAAGACTAGGCGACGTGAGGTCTATAAGCTCCCCGGCGAGAGGTAAGTTAAGCTGCTTGGGCTGGGATATGACATTTTATGGCCGTGAAGTACGAGGATATGGAATACAGGCCACGGTCCATGTTGGTCCCTTATCTTTTTCAAAAGCAATATGGCCGTGAAGTACGAGGATATGGAATACAGGCCACGGTCCATGTTGGCCCCTTAACTTTTTCAAAAGCAACTGAACATTCAAAATATCTGCCCTTTTTGGACATTGTACGTATTTATTGAATTTACTTGATAAAGGCGTTAGTTCCTTGCCTATCTCAGACAGGCCTACTTTTGTTTGCACAAAAAGACGATAAAAATCTATGTTCCACTTTCTACAATTAAGACACCACCAACGTAACCCTTTTGAGGGTTCCAATATTCCGTCCACAAGACTGTCGCCAATACCAGCACATCCAGCACAAAGATTCCATCCTAGTAACAGAACGCCAAATATAATCAAAGAAAGAATATGACAGGAAAAAGCAGAGCAAATTGCTTGCAAATTGCTATACCAACCAACACTGGTAAGAACTAAAAATAAAAAATAAACAGCGACACTTCTATAAAAGCAAAACTACCTTTATTGCGGACTGGTAGCATTCTCTTCGCTTTACGTGCTTTTTTTAGCAATTCAATGGTCGTGGAATCAAATGTCAAGTGCGGCAGAGTTTTTAATAATAATAATAATAATAATAATAATAATAATAATAATAATAATAA
>CCAG010007663.1:0-56304 GCA_001077435.1 Glossina morsitans morsitans | reverse complement strand
TAATAATAATAATAATAATAATAATAATAATAATAATAATAATAATAATATTCTGTTCTGCGGTTCTGCGAGGCCAAACTGTTCATAAGGAATACTATTGACGTATTCTGAAGGCGTTCACATTGATTTGCGCGAACAAAGATGTTTCAATTTATAAATAAATTCACTTTATATTTTGGTCAAAGTCGTATACTTTATGCGATCTCTGATATACGCCTGCAGATATTTAGGAATTACAAAATAAATCTCACATATCCAACAATTCAGTAATAATTGTGTATACGAAGTCGTTACAAGCTAATTATTCTGAGCGTTTACGAAACTATTCCCTTTATTTTTGTAACTTTCTACTTCAAATTACAGTCAATCTATCCCCGCTCAATTTAGAATTTAAAATCATTCTATTTTTTCGTCACAACCTATCAAAAGCGTTCGCTGAAACGGAAAAGTGGACCGCTTTCCTAAATCGATCAATTTCAAAGTACGACTTTAAATACACGCTTTCTTCCATGTATTTTATAGAAGCTTAGTCAGTTAGATTTATTGTACATAATTATCAGCCAGATGTACATAGAACAACGATATCGTCGAATCGCTGTTAATCGATGTCGTTTCTTCCGTGAATTCGCTTTGCCAGTTACGTTTGCATAGACGGTATGCCAAATTTAGGCAAATTTATAGATATAAGGAAGTAAGTTGCTTTGTGCTGAGTTAGTCCGTTCTTGCTCAATTGTTTGTTTTTATCGAAAATCGAAAAACATTATTACAGTGAACACAAGGCCTCAAGTTATTCCCGTTTCTCGGTGGGGACAAAATTTGCTGGTTAGTGAAGTTAAAACAAATTAAGGTTGGGAATTTTGCAATTAAGTATTCCGGATGCGTAAGGAACGGTATAGTTTTCAGTAAATTGTCAGATTATATTTAATACGATTTTCTTATAGTGACACATATCGAATTATTCTTGTATCGTAACAAGCATCACTTAATATGAAATCTTTTTAAATTCTTCTGCAATTCTATTGAAAGGGTATATTCGAAGTATATTTATTTTTATACTTGTATTTAAGTATATTTAAGTATACAAACCTTTCGCGCTAATATTTTACGATGAACAAAGTTAAATATGTATACTCCTTATGTAAATATGAAACCGGAATTTGCCCACAGATGGTCCTCACACCACAGATGTAGAGGACATACATATTCGAAGTTGTCTTTTGTTTTTATAGCTTGAACATCTGGCAATAATAAGCAGTTGGAATACCAGTGCATAACCTAAACCAGAAACATTTTTTCTAACAATGGAAACGTCGAGTATTCGTAAACAGCATATTTTCTTTGCCCGAGTGGCACAAAATAAATTCTCTTTTGCATCGTATTGTAATTGAGGATGAAAAATGGATTGATTTCGAGAATCGCACGCATGTCATGCCGGCTGCGAGACTTAATCGCCTTGCAGGAAGACGATATTCTTCGTTTGGTTCGAATACAATAGTGTCGGCTCTTATAAACTGTTAAAGTTTGATGACACTGTTGTTGTCGGCGCCAGTTAAGCGATGCGATGTTTAAAAAATGGACGAAATATCAAAGAAGACAACATATTTTTTACATGCCATTCATTAATTCATCCATCCATGCAGCAGACCCGGTTCACGATACCTTGCAAGCACTCAACTGGGAAGTATTAGCCGATAGCTTGCTGCTCACGAAAATGTACGAAAGCGGCTCAATGACCAATTTGTTTCAAAAGAGCCAAATGATGTTTTGCCGCGCTATCCCCAAACTATCAGATAGATAGGTAAAATCTATAACTAGCGGTGAGCAATAGTTCGAACAAAAAAAATGTTTTATTATTTTCATACAATAAACGTATATTTTCTGTAAAAGAATGCCGATATGATAAGCAAGTAGCTGGTAACTTTGTAACATAAATTAGACTCACTACCGGAGGATGGAGATAAATTTCTTTTATCGTCCTGTGCGAAAGATCCAAGAAGACGCGAACATACTATAAAACTATTATACTCTTGCTCAGTCAATTTGCTCATTTGTCAATTTCTGAATTGTCTCTCTTTCATTACTTTTTCATTTATTTATTTATATTTGTTTTTTTTTTTTGGTTTTGAATTTATATCCCTAAACAGGATATGTTCGTTTAACCTTCCATGTATCTAGCTGTTAGATACCTGTCATTTTCAATCACCAGAAATTGGGATAAAAAATTAAAAAAATGAAGATTGAATTTCAAACATTAGTCGAAGAGGAATTGTCTTAATTTTCTTAATCCGTTTTTAACATTCAAAAATAGGTACAGAAGTCTTAAAAACGTTTATAGTAAGGAATACAAGTAAGTCATTCAATAAATGGCGTTAAATATGTTAAAACTCATAAGTTCATAAGTTAACCGCCTTCATATGAATATATATATATATATATATATATATATGTGACAAATATATATATATATATTCGTTCCATTTTGTTTAAGTGTCTACAACATACGCTCTTGGGGGCTTTGAATTAGACAAATTATGATTTATTTTACCTACTTAATACGACGGATAGGTTTGCTGAATCGTAACGGAAGATGAACGATGAACGTTTTTCGATGTTGAAAGACTAGACGAACCCTTAAAATTGGCAATGGAAGTGATTACATATGGCGCTCCCATATGAAGGACTCGGTTGAATTGAAATGTAATGAGTTGGTTCAAGCCGCCAAAATAACATAGTGACATTAAATTGACCTTAAAGAAAAAACGGTTAAAAGTAATGAAAATGTATGATAGGTTGGTTCTTCAATATGACGATACTATATATGGCAAAAGGAGACCAGGAGCAATATTGTAATAATTTTCAAACATATTTTCTTCTGATTGACGTCTACTTCAACCAGTGATCGGACTTTCTGAACAATGTTCCCATCATTACGACGATAAACAAACAAAAAGAAAAGTAAAATCGGTTTTGGATCACGTCAAAAGCCCAAACGAATTTATATTCTGCCAGAAAGTTGAGGAAGCAACGAAGAAACTTTGACTAAAACTTTTGTTTTAAGTTCTTCATAATAAAAGTACATTTTTCATAAAAATTTCAATTTCAAAATTATCTATACTTCCTGCATAGATTAAATATGTGCAACGCCCTCAAGGGCAACAATTCAAATGAAACATGGATTTTTACATGTTCTCTGTTGTTATGACCGCAATATTAAGCTTTATAAGTTTTATTTTAATAACTAATTATGTACGTTTTTTAGCGTGCAGCACTTTTTAACTTACAGAAAGAAAGAAGATCAAGTTTTAGCCCGGGCCAAGTCTACCGACAATTATTATCTTTATTTTAGTGTTTTAATAGAAAAAAAAAAACACTTCCTCCCATTTGGCACAATTTATGGGAATTAAAAACATACCATAACTATAAGAATAGCTTAGGTCATGCAATGACTAGTACTTTTTTACATATAGACGTTCTTTACAATAAATTTAAAATGTTTCAAAGTCTCTAATCGGTAATAGGTGTCGTTCAAGTATGGAAGTATCTAAAAATTCGTTTTGGAAAAAAAGTAGACTTGATTCTCCGCGATAGCTCAAGAACAATTACGATGAACAAAAACAACAGAAGGGAGCTTTACTTTCTGGGCATTACTGGATATCATCTACCTATATAATATCTTGTACCTAACACGGTGTACTGTGTAATGTGACAAAGTACATGAATTATAATTTTTTCGACGGGTGTAAGCGTGTTTACTCACTTTGATTTCATACCGTTTCAAGAATGTACGATCTACAGTCTGTCCCGTGGCAAAATGTATACAAATCTATACCAATATATGTGCGTGTGTCTTTATGGAAAGAGGAATAATTTAAAGTATAAATTTAGCGTAAGGCTTCCGTTAAAAGGCTGGCAGTAAATGTAACGGAATTACCGTGAACTATTACGACTTTTAGCCTAAACCATCCGTCTTAAGGTCATTGTCCTCAGTGTAAGGGCAACGATCGAACCATACTTGGGATCAGGCTTTATTGTGTAATGTGCTCATCAACAAGGACTTCAATTCTACTTCTCTCGTTACTGAATCGTGGGACTCTCAAGAGAGCGTATTTCGCCACTATGCGGGAACAATATGAACAAGTGTTTAGTCGTCACGGCTAAATCTGAAAAGACCTTTGCAAAAGTAGCCATAATCAGTAAGAATCAGTAACTAAGAATGAAGTCAGTGCTGCCTTTTTTTTAGCATCGCAATTTTATTTAGCATCGTGTATAAATTCAAGTGCCAAGCACACCTGTGTATATTTGCTCCATCAGTTTCTTACAAGTTTCCTTCTTGCATTGTAAACGTTCGTAAGTTAGATGGCCATTATATTTATGACACGCTGAGTCGAGTTACATTGCACGAAAGCCACAGCACATTGTTCACGTGGTTGTTCGCAAAGTTTACCCCGTATTAGTGGTGCTTCTATTACAGCTGATAATATTACTTTGCCATGAAGCATCGGCCCATTTTTGCTTGGCTTACCAATGTTCACCCGTTATGCAAGATGTTGCGTGTTCAATTTTAATTTAATTGTAATTTAAGTTTAATTTATTAATTAATAATAATTATTAAAGACCACTTTATTATACAATAGTAATTAGGGTACGTGCGGTGTAACGCAGGGCGTTGCTAATGTTCGATGAAAAACAGAACATAGCTTATAGAACTATCTATGCATTTTATCGTCGGATAGTATGTATTTCGTGACCATTTAGTTTGAGTGTGATACTGTCTGGTCTCGTGTACAACCTATAACTTTTTTTTTATTTGTGTTAGATGAGTGGATTAAACCTGTTAACAATAAGATCTATATATCCGGTTAGGCCAGTGAACAATAAGATCTATATATCCGGTAACTTGATAAATTATTGATTTATCATAAACTGTTACTTTTGATTCTCAGCAAAAATTGGTGATGCAGATCTCCTTTATTGGGCGGCAAGAATATAAAGGTGGTCAGTTAAGTACTGTTCATTCCAGAGTTAAGATTGATTAAGTCTTTGACTGCATTTAGGTATTAAATAGACAGTGGGAGAATAAACACAAGTAAAAGATAAAAAGGAATTAATATGAATGAAAACTAAAAACCAGGGGGTAAGAAACGATCGATTATGGCCAAGAGGCTAATTAGGTACCGTCGGCGCAAACTTTCCAATACCGCCCCTCAAATTCTTCATTTCAATGCATTAATAGCTGAGAGAAACTTAAAAAGTGAAAGCCAAGTTCGGGTTTAATTGTTTTGTATAGACAAACTACACATGGTAAACTATTGCAAGCATACAAAATGAAATGAAAATTATATACAATTTGTATTAGACCATATTTAGCTCAATTTAGCTCGATATTTAAAAAGAAAAATACTTACTTTCACCAAATTTTTTTTTTTTTCTTCATAATTCACAGATGTAATACCGTACACACTTTATTTTTTTAATTTTTTTAAATGTTTGATTTAGTAATTCGTTCTCTAACAGCTGTTTATATTTTTCTTTTGCAGCTGTTTTTTTACAAATGCAACACTAAAAGAAAGATTTGTGGTAACCTTGCTTGGTTTACACTGAATACTAATACAAATTTGTTCTCAGCGATAATAGCTTTATTGTCGCCAGATATACCGAGACTGAGAGAGCGCATTTAATGATGATTAGATTTAAGGGCGATTTTCGTCCACTTCATTGGGACCTGCTTACATGATTACCCCCTTATTTCAGAACCAAAAATATAAAAATCTACGCAAACACAAATAACAAGTTTATAGAAAATAACAATTTTGTTAATTTTCACAATCTACCTTAATTTTACGACACCATCCAGAGCCTTTCTATGTACTAATTGATCCATAATCTAGAAATTACCATTTGCGACTCTCTAATAAAACTGTTTCGACTTGAAAATAAATAGTCTTCATTGCTTCTTTTTCAATTCTTACAACATAATCAGTGGTACAGACTAAAATTGCAAATCACATAATAAAAAACGCGGCGAATTATTGTTGTTGATTCGCTGAATATCCAAGAAGAAGCAGAATATAAAAAGTGATACTAGTACAAGGTATGCATATATTAGATAATTTCTAAATTTCCTTTATTTGCGCTGCTTGCTTTTTGTTTTATTTGTATATATACATTCAAAATTACTAATGAGTTATCAATTCCCATATATTTTTATAAAAAGTTGACAAAGCAAGAGTCCCAACCACAAAATATGAATAACTCCTCAGGGGACTGAGGTGAAAAATCTTATTTTAAATACAAATAAAACAAAAAGAAACAAAGCAAATACAGCCAATTTATTTTAAATTTACAAATTATTTATCTAAATCATGTTCACCTTACACTAATGTATAGTTATTTTATCTTCTTCTTCCTGAATACGGCAAGTCAACAACAATAATTCCCCGCATTTTATATTATGTGATTTGCAATATCGGTTTACACAATTCCTTCTTTTGTGACGTATTGAAAACAACCAAAAAGGCCATTTATTTTAAAGTTGACACATATTCATCAAATTGTTTTTTAGACAGTGATAAATACTAGCTTCGAAATTGTGGATCAATTAATACACAATAATTTATCTGATATGTATATATATAGAAATATCCAATCAATCTCTTTTATCACTTATCATTAAACAAGCTTGTTTACTTTTATATTAACTTCGTCATTGTTATTTTTTATAAATTTGTTCGTTACGTTTACTTATATTTTTTTATTTTGGTTCTAAAATCATATGTTTCTGCTTACATTTCCTGTAAAATAATATGGTAACGCGGCTGCCTTTGCGTTTACAACTTCGGAGTTTCTAACCCGAAAACAAAAATGACGCGCTATTGTATCAGTCTCCTAACGATGTGAAGTTTTTTACATTCATAAATTAGATGCTCAGCTGATTCTACTGTGCTTGTGATGAACGCAACTTATTATCATTAATAAATTTATTTTATATAATTTTTACTTTTATAAGAAATAAAATGATGAAAAATATTCACAATAGAAAACTTTGTTTTAAACCTAAAACAAGTGAATTAACAGCCTTTGAAATATTTTCATAACAAGTCATTCCTACGGTATGCAAAAGATATTCCCACATTTTTTAATAACTATATTTATTAAAAAAAGAAAAGACGAGATATTCTTATACATGAAGTAGTAAGACTTACAATGTACCTTCAGTATATGGTATTGTTTCTACCGAAGTCCTCATTACATGCAAATCTAAGGCATAGGCATTTTCTTACCATAAAAACTTTTACTTGGAATCCCTGCTCGCATTTGTCACAGAATATTGTATTTTCTTAAATCCGTTCATTTTCATTTAATAAATTTATACGCGTTAAATATTTTGTGTGTGTAGAATTTGTATCGTCGTTCATTTAAGCAATTAATTGACAACAAATAGATGTGGTTTCATTTGTTTCCGGGGATCAAATTCGTTTGCGATGGATATGAATGATGGTTATCCGTATGAAAAAAATCCGAAAATAATTCGAATAGCTCCTGCGAGAACCTGTTAGTCAGTGATGCCAACACATACAAACAACAGGAGTCCAGAATGTGGTTAATTAATGGTATGGATCGGCCGGAAAGAAAATCAGCTTTGTCTCAAGATGATTGCGAAAGCCAACAAGCAATTGGTGATACTTGCCACAGTCAGCAGCATTTCAAGGCCAACATTAATGAGTTGCGTGAGTATGTGGAAGGAGCCCAATTAGTTGTAAAAAAAGATATCTTTACTTTTCAAGAGAATCCGGAAGGTAATTTAAGTGTAACTTTAAATTTTATGTATATGAAAGTTTCTCTTATGCATACATAGACATGTCCAACTCTAATCATAAATATCCAGCTAAACAATTAAATCATCTATCGTTATTATCGGAAGATTTGCGTATATCAAAAATATTAAGACGACTTTTAGCTGAGGATAACGGGAAAATAGCGCTGGAATTATGTAAAAAATTGGACACTGCAGTTCGTAGTCAATCAAATTCAGTATACATATGTCGTTCTTTCGACTATCTGTTTGAGAATATGATAAACGTGCTAAATAAAAGTCCTTTCGAGTGCCTGGAAGTGGCTAGTGGCATTTTGGGTGTGATGGGTTACATAAATCGGACAGATTACGCTATTTATAAAATGCATTTGACCAAAGCGTACATGAACCATCCTAAAATACGGAAATACTTAATGCTGGCTCTGAAGACAACTATAAGGTACATAATAGCAGAATGATCAATAATAATAAACCTTTATACAATTCTTTTACGGACATAACTTGAACAACTGCATTTTTTAGTTGTGATGCTGTTAACCTTAGCCTCGTGACCTACAGTGAAGGTTTGCTTAGTCTACTCAAAGAATACCTCGAAAATTCCGAAGCTGGGGAGAACTTTATAGCAGTTAGCGACACGATTGGTGAATTTTCCAAGCATTATAAACTCTCTTTCCAAACTCACTTCACCGATATTGTTGACATTATTATTGGTTGGCATTTAGAGATTGAACAATCATCTCAGCTAAAACGTCATTGTGCGAAAGTGTTACAACGATTTGCTCCATATTTTCTAAGCGAATTAAATTTCACCTACGGACTACTGGTACAATTCATTGAGGACATTGATGTCTGTTGTGAAGAAATTTTGAGCACGGAATGTACTGCTAAAGTTAAGCAGGAAGCAGAATGTCGTCTAGGGGCTTTTATAGGCGCCTTCACATCGATCATTAAAGCTTTAATATCTAAGAACCACGATTTCTCAACGTATTCCAATGCTCAAACTATACTTAACAATGCCTTAACTGCTATCGGCAAAGCTGGGCAACATATCTCAAACGGTGTGGTCATAGTTAGCGAGGCGACGACACTTAACCTAAATGAATTCTATTGTTTGTTAGTCTTAAATCAAAGCACGCAGCTGATAACTGTTGCTGCCGTGGAAGACCTGCTGGAAATGCAATTAAAAATATTACCACAGTGTAACATCAACCAGCAATGTAGTGTTTTATATCTGATATTAACCACCGTAAAACAATTTAAAACTCAATTGCCTTTAAGCTTTGTCAATCTAATAATGAAAACCACAAGCAATCCAGTACAAGAGCTTAAACTTAGTTGCGATTCCAAGGCATATAAATTGCTGTTAAAAATTTATCACGATATATTGATGATTAAAAATGTGCCCCTGTTACAGAAAGCTTATCATCATATAACAACGGACGTTAACGATATTATTGCGCACTTAGCTAATGGTAAAAATGTTAACATAAGCGGACGTGCAGAAACAGTATTAAATTTCTATGTGGCTGCTTTAGCAATTTTGGGCACTCAAACTTCTTCTATTATTGGCATGTATGCCCTAAATCCATCAATTTTAGAATTATTGATTCACAATTGTCGAGCAGCCGATAAATATTTGTGGTCGCAATATCCTGCTTTACATGAAGCTTTGCTGCAGTTGATTATTGTTCACTGCTCAAAGAACCACAATTTTCGTCAAACGTCGCGTTTATTAACTCAGCAGCAGGATATTAGTTCTCCTACATCGGAAAACTTCGTTATGATATTGAAATTTTTAGCTAGTATATTTCAATGGTATGAATCTCCGGCAATAGTAAAATGGTTGGGGCAGATTTTAGAAGAATGTCAACCTCAGCATAAGGTTTTAATTCACCACACAAATTTTCGGGAAATGTGCGAAGCTATCATTGCCTTTTCTCAAAATAAACCAATGATGTACTCAAATTTTTTCTTTATAATTCTACATTATCCGAAATTACCTCAGGACATACTCCTAAATATAAGGGATATAGCTCTGTGTTTATTGGACGCTGCCGATATAAATGTCAGTCGCATTTATTGTTCTATATTGGGGAAATTACCGCTTGAGATTTGCTTGCACCCAAATAAAGACGGTCAGTTTTTTTCTCTGTATAAAAATGAAATTACATCTTTGTATCAATGGCAAAAAACCACTCAATGCTTTTTCGCTCTGCGTCCTAAATATTTTAAGTCAATAGTGGAAAGTATGGAGCCTATGAATATCAACAGTAACATAGTTGCCTGTCAAAAGTACTTCGATAGAACCTCTTCGGGTCAACATCGGCAAAATTTTGCGGAGTACGCGCAAAATATAGCTCAACATTCAACTCTGCTATGCCAACATTTACAATATGAATGCGCTCGTCACTGTGTGCAACAAAAATTACGCACTTCTTTAGGGAAACCGCAAGAAACTTTTCTCGCTATTGAAGGGATTGTGATGAAATTTGCGCGTCTACTGGCTGAAAAGGAGAGTCTTCCGGCCAATTTGAAAAACCCAAATGACATTATAGAGATTCAGAAGAACGCTCGCATGCTCTTAGGCTTTCTAGAGAATCTTGAAAAACATATTTACAATGCTGGTGAGGGCACAGCCTATGCAATGTTACCAGTAGAAAAACCAGCAAAAACATTCTTTCGTGTAAATGCTACTACGTGTCGTGAATGGTTTAAACGTATACGCACCGCCGTCAATTTGATAGCTCTGCATAGTTTGGAGCCAGAAATGGTTATACGATATTCTGAGGTAAGAATTTTTTTAAATTTGTCCCAATATTTTCTAAAATTGTCAATTGAATCATTTACCATTATTAGAATATTTTACGTGCAGAAAATAGTGTCACAAATCCAGCCTTGTTGGATCGTACAGTCACGTCAATGGTATGGGCTCTATTGAACTGTGGCGAGGCTGACAGTCTGCAAGGTCTATTCGTCTGGTTAAAATCTAAAAATGGTGATCGCTTTAATTGGATACAGCATGCAGTTGAACAGGCAACCGGTCATTTGGAGCAAGCAGCAAATGGTTATACAAAAATTCTTCGTAAAGATAATTTGAAAAATATGGATAACTTTGTTAAAGAGTTCTTTCAAAGACAACTAGCTGAATGCCTGTACAATACGGCACGTTGGTCAGAAATTTTAAATTTATCTGATGACAACATAAGTTACACAAGGTCGCATTTACATTTAATAGAATCCATCTATGAAAATTCACCTTACAATACTAAACAAGATAATATTAATCAATCCTGGATGGAGTTAACTGAATGGCCCATTTGCATTAACGAGGGGAGCGAAGGCATAAATCCAAAACCCAATAGTTATTCTTATGACGATACTTTATTGAAATTAAAAGATTTGTGTATTCACGAGGCTACTTCGGGTGGGAATCAAACTTCAGTGGTTGAAACACTTCAGATTATAGTACAAAAAACTTTACGTGAAGCTGTAATGCATGGATGCGAACCAGCAAAGCAGAACCAGCAGTTTATGGAATTTCTAATTATCAATAGCGTCGTGGAGAAATTACTGCTCAGTGAACGTAAGGAACTCGCTCTTAATAAAGAAAATTTTCCGAGTAACACATCTTCTTATCTGACCACCAAGCAATTGTTATGGTCTTTGATAATCGCCCAAAGGCAAGAAGGCCTTGTCAACAACTCTGGACTCTTTTTGAAAGCGGCAATCAGTGCTAGACGTGAAGGCAATACAAACTATTGTCAATCGCTTTTGAAACGTTTCTTTTCCTTGAAAGGTTTAGGAACAGATTTATCTGCAATTGCGGAACAGTTAAAGACAGCAAAGCTTAAAGTAAATTGCAACGACACAGAGCTCTTAAATGGATTCAACGAACTCTCAAAATACTCTTATGCGCAATCTAATTCATTACCAGACGCCTTAGAATTGGAGGCAGCTTGCTGTTCTCAAATCATCGAACAAAATTCAGAAAATTTTCTCCAGCAGAATGCTGCGATGTGTTGTGAAATCTTTTTGACCATGGCCGATTGGCTAAACACTCAACGAATTAGCACACCCAGCAGTCCTAATTATGGGCAATTTCAAAGGTTGTTGAACCAGTTGCCTGATATATCCATCTGCACAGATAAGACGACTCAATTATCATTGCCCAGCCAAGACCATGCGGTAGGAAAACTCTTACACGCCAGTGTTTTAACTAAGAGTGATTGCGGCGATGCTTGGTTTAGCTATGGCAACTGGTGCTATCGCTGGGGCAAAAAAATTATGGAAGCGCGAAATATGGAGCAAGCATCCAACCCAAAGGCGAGCAAGCTTTCAAAACATGATATTTCATTAATAACCGAACAGCTGGATGACAAGATCCCGAACAATCCGGAAGTAGTTGAACAGGTCATAAATATTCTAAATTCTCATATGTTGAATACTATGAATGATGGTGGTGTAGAAGATTCAGATAACAATGTCACCAGTGCTAGTGACATTTTGGAATCAGAGCTACAAAAAATTAGACTCCTCTCTTCTGAACAAGTAAGCGTCATTTTGTTAATTTGGCGTAAGGCTCATAAAGGCATTTATGGTTTTTACGAAGAAGCTACGCGAGCTTACTTCAAATATTTGGCCATTGAAAGTGAGAAAAATTCTACGTATTCGAAGCGGCCAACTTCGGAAGAAAGCATAATTGAAGACTGCTCATTTGTGACAACCACTTTAAGGATATTGCGTTTAATTGTTAAACATGCTGCTGGATTACAAGACGTCTTAGAGGAGGGTCTATCTAATACCCCGTTGCGGCCTTGGAAGGTCATAGTACCGCAACTGTTTAGTAGACTCAATCATCATGAACCATATGTGAGGCGTAGCGTATCGGATTTACTGTGCCGCTTATCTATCCATCAACCTCAATTGATTATATTTCCTGCCGTAGTCGGTGCTCAACAGGAACTGAACCATCGTGAAAGTAACCAAGTAACACTATCAAATTGCTTTGGAACATTATTACATATGTTGTCCGAACAAGCACCAGAAACTGTGCTGCATGTTCAATTGTTAGTGAAAGAGTTGCGGCGCATCACTTTCTTATGGGAAGAATATTGGATGCATTCTTTGACACAGTTCTACGCAGAATATTCACCTCTTTACAACGCTTTAGAGACAGAGACAAAAAAAACGAACGTTAATACCAAGGAAACCATTCTTTTTAAATACGAGATTTTTATGAAACATTTATTGTCAGATTTTCAGCAGATAACAGCAGTAACAGACAAAGAGCCCGAAACAAACTATGAACGAAGCTTTCAGGAGCGTTTCAAGCCACACATTAGTGCTGTCCTTTCGGAATTGCAGAAGCCTTTAACCCTACAAAAACCCAACGACTGTTGGACAAAAATTAAGCAACTCTATACAATCTTTCAACAAAGACCTTTAAAAGGCAATAACTCAAACATGAAAGTCTCAGATATAAGTCCAGTGTTATCAAACATGCAAAATACCAGTATAACTATGCCTGGATTAGATATCTATGAGCAGCCCGCGGTATACATCAAATCCGTGGACAGTTTGGCTTACATATTACCTACCAAGACTAAACCGAAAAAATTGTCGTTCTATGGCAGCAACGGTCATCGATATACTTTTCTGTTCAAAGGACAAGAGGATCTACATTTGGATGAACGTATCATGCAATTTTTGTCAATTTCAAATTCGATGATGGCACGCTCCCATGATACTTGGACAAAGACAGATTCTTTTAAAGCTCATCATTACAATGTCATACCTTTAGGAAATCAATCGGGTTTAATAAGTTGGGTTGACGGTCTTACGCCTTTGTTTGCCATATATAAGAAATGGCAGCAACGTGATGCTTTGCTTAAACAGCAACAAAACGATCGTCAAGGTGGAGTTAGCGGCCAGGCAATTCAAGAGAGTTCTATGGTAATCAACGCTAGTCGTCCTTCTGAACTGTACTTTAATACGTTAGAGCCATTGCTAGCTGAACACAAACTCAAGGTGACTGATCCGAGAAAACAGTGGCCCATTCAAGTTTTGCGATGTGCTCTAAGACAATTAACCAAAGAAACGCCACGAGATTTGCTTTCCAAAGAAATCTGGTGCCAATCTACAACGGCTGTGGAATGGCGTAAGGCAATCAGACATTATTCCATATCATTGGCTGTTATGTCTATCATTGGTTATGTAATCGGGCTTGGGGATCGTCATTTGGATAATGTTTTGATTAAATTATCCACAGGTGAAATTGTGCACATTGATTATAATGTCTGCTTCGAAAAAGGCAAAACGTTGCGTATACCTGAAAAGGTTCCTTTTCGACTGACTCCAAACCTTGTAGATGCCTTGGGACTAACCGGTACTGAGGTAAGTCTTACTAAAGAATTCAAAAAATGTTTAGCGTATATAACTGACAATGAACTTTATTTCAAATGATTAAAATTTAATTGTGTAAATTTTGGGTAAGCGATCATTTTCCGCGCAAGCAACAGCACGCATTTCGATAGTGTCGTTGGCACCAGAAAGTGAATTTCTTTTGTGAGTGGCTGTTGAATTGCTAAAACTTACTATTAAACTAGTCGGATGCACGTTGGGACTTCGGCAACGTAGGAGCAGATTAAAAGCGCGTCGAAAACTTTTGTTCTTCCAACAATAGATAATCGGGTTTAGAGCAGAATTTGTCATAGCTAAAGAGAAGGCTGCTCTGTACAGTAGCGGTTCGACATTGAAAATGTTGAAGATTTGAGCACACACCACAATAAAATAGGGCAACCAGCATAGAGAAAAACAGCCCATTATAAAGAAAACGATCTGAAAAATTTCATTTTCGATAACACCAGGGCTATAGGTAATTTATGTTACTAATACCTGTGTCGATCTCCAATCCGAACTCAGTAGAATGGAAGGATTGATTGGACGTGGCAGTTGTCTTAGCTGTTTACCTTGTTTAGACGCTACGCGTAAAATTCTCATATACATGAGCGCCATCAATAACCAAATGCCGATGAAAGATGGAAATATAAAACCAGTCATATACCAAGGTGGTAACACCTCATCAAATTCACATTCACGAGCTGTTTTCCAATGATTACAAAACATGGGTATAATTGCCACGAAAGCTCCCATAATCCAATTGCAAACAATAACTGACAAAGCAATCCGTGGTGTCATAAACCTACGATTTGAACTTTTAAACATGTAACCGGAATAAGCAATTTGCAACTATTATACCTTTTATAATGTAAAGCATAGATTATGGCAATATAGCGGTCTACAGAAATTGTGATTAGCGTTAAAATTGACACGCAGCAAGCAAAAATAGCCAGAAAGAATCGTATCAAACAGTAATTGTGATGTATACCCAAATCCGAACCTAAATAAAAGCTTAAATGATATGGTAAAGTTAAACCAACAACAACATCTGCAACAGCCAAAGACAATATGAAACGATTGGATAGCAAAGAGCGTAGACGACGACAACTACGCACTGCTATAATAACTAAAACGTTTCCACTTAATATGCATATAAATAAGACAACATTCACAAAAGCCCAAAGAACGGTTGACCAATGAAGACCAGCAGCAACGGCAATATTTCCTGCGTTACCGGAAACTTCAAGCTCTATTTTTGTTATGCAAATGTTAGCACTATGCAAATTCATTATTTATTAACTCCTTCGTTCTTAAAACGTTGTCAAAATTGTTACACTAGCCTTTATACAGATAGTAATAACATAGAGTTCTTTACGCATAAACAATTTTAGAATTTTACGAATTTTGATATCTTCTTTTCAATAATCTGATATATAGTAATTCTATATCATTCTATATCATCATTCATGGCGTTTCTGTTTAACGTCAAATGCGGAATAACACATCATTGTGTTGTATAAATAAACTGATAAAAAGTAAAGGAGTTATTTTGCACTCGTATGACAATACCACGATGAAATGAGTGATTATAGAGAAAATTGCATAATAACTATGCAGACGTCCTACGCACGTAGACCACAGGCTTGTTGTTATCAACTTAATGATAATGTATTAGTTTTATGATAGTGATGATGAGATCAAAACGTTAGAGTGGATACTGAGTTGTTGGGTTATGTTTAATTTCTGGATTTTTCTAACAGGGTGTATTTCGCTTAAGTTGCGAATACGTTTTAAAAACCTTACGTCGTGAACGTGAAACACTGCTTACTTTGCTGGAAGCCTTTGTTTACGATCCTTTAGTGGATTGGACAGTAAATGATGATGGGACAGCAACAGTATCTCGCGTAACTTCAGCACACGTGGCAGCTGCAAGCATAACGGCTTTGGATAACTCTTCTAATGTAGCTATTAAGGATTTATCACGATTTTCTACAAAAGACATGTACCAAAAGCGCAAACAAGATGCCGATTTGTCGCGGCAAGCAATTATCGTACGCTGCCAAGAAACTCAACCACTATGGCTTAAGTACAAGTAAGTCCACGTAAAGTTATCAAAATATTGAATATTTGCATTCATCTTTGTTTTATTTCCATGTGTAGAGAAAATTTAGATATGCAACTTAACGCTCTTCTAAATCTTGCTGAACTGTTTAAAGAGAATCGGCGAAATGTTTCATTGCTTGAACAGGAGCGAGACAGTTTTATTAAACAACAAGCTATGGTTCGAGAATTGGAAGCTTTGGGTACAGCAAAAGCCAGTCATGCCTTGAACACTGTTACGCAACGTTATAATACTTATAAAAAAAACTTGACATCGTTCCAAGATTTACGCGCAAGTTTGAAGCAAACTTTTAAAAATCTAGAGATGTATGTCACAATGTACTTTGAAGTGCTTTTAAATCCGGAAGAATTAGAGAAAGTTGGCATGAAACCATTGTTAACAGGTGATGATGCGGTTATATTGGACTATCTTGATCACTTAAAACAAATACGTCAGACTAGTGAATGGCAAGAATTATGTAGCAAAATAGAGTATTCTAAAGATGAAATGTATACCGCTATTCAACAAGCGGAAATCACAGTCAAGGAATGTCAAAGCATCTTATTGCAATATAGTCGCATTATGCAATATATACCTCGGGAATATTTTCGGAACAACCATTTGATGCGATACAAGAAATTATATGAAAAGCTGATATCAAATCAAATGCCAGCAGATGAATGTCTCCTTGACACCGCAACGTTTAATAATAGTAACGAAACCTATGTTCGATTGTATTTCGAAAAACTTCAAACCATTTGCCAAGATTTAAATGAAAGAAAGTTATTATGCAGCAAGACGTTGCAAAAACACGATTTAAAACAAGACGATTTGCGTTTGTTGGCACGCAAGTCTCTCAATAAGTTGCCGGATGAAACACCAGAACACAACGAGCGACTTTTAAAACTATCTATTGTGAAAATCATTTCATCCGCTTATAAAGCTTTTAGCTCAAATATTGATACAAGAATAGCAGCCAGAGACCATTTAACAGTCGATTATCATTTAAATTTTGTAGAAATGGTAGATGAATTTGTGAATATATTAAGTGAAACTCTACATGCTTCGGATAATTATGAGATCGCTCGTACTTTGGTGATATGTTTGAAACAATTGGTAAAATTGAAGGATAATCTAAATTGTTTGCCCGAAAAGATTTTATCACTCCTAACGACTGATAATAAATTTGATTTGGAGTGCATTTTAGCAGATAAAACTTTCACTCGCTTGCTGCGCCTTTGGTCGGTTCATAATGGCTTCAATGTCGTAATAAATTCTATAAACGAAATTGTGGAAAGTTTAGGAAAGTCTGTGAAATCATTACAAAGTGATATGTTAAAGGCCATGAGCAATTTAGAAAAGTTCAATGATGACGAATTGTTGGTAAGTCAAATTTTCAGCAAAATTTCTTCTAATTCTACTTTCTAAACAACTATATACTTTGTTTATTTAAGGCCATCTGCCATGTGGATATCAATAGTTTTTTGATGACGTTGTGCAATAATTTATTTGCAAAACTCTTCACGACCATGAAAAGCCATGTGGACTCAATGAAAACTTGCGAATCTTCAACACCACTGAATGTTTACAATGCGCGTCTAATATATGACAGCATTAACAATCCGATTCTCGATTTTGAAAGTACCTGTTTACTAAAATTATCGCAATGTTGTTTCCAAACAATTTGCTACAATATTCAGAATGAATTCAAATCGCTTTCCAACACTAAAGAAGACTTAGTTCATACCGACTACATTTGTCAGTGGCTTCATGAAGCGCTCCAAGCAAACTACACCTATCGATATGATAAGAAAACGCTACTATATGAATCACAATTAATGGAGCATCAACAATTAGTAACTAATGCTTTCTATTGGGCTCATGAATCCATTTTAAACGAATTTATAACGCCCGATCATCACTTGTTATTAACTAAACCAGATCTAATAGACGTTTTACGGCTGCTTAATAAACTATTAGTAGCTAGGCAAGCCACTGCAACTAAGATACAATCTGAACTTGACATCGATAAAAGATTTTTTGTACAGAAACTGCAAAACCAAGAACTTGTTACAGCAAATGAGTATTTTGATGCTCTTAAGGCGCGTTGCATTTTCTATATTAATTTACTAGAGCAATTAACACTTTACTGTAATATTCTGTTACAATTCGAAATGGCACCTGGAGACAATCTTTACATAACAGCAATGCGAGAATTCGAGCAAGTGCATCAAAGATTAAGAGCCAGCGAAATAGCTATCACACCAGTGGAGCGTTCACTGGTACAGCTTCTAGATCCGGAAGATGCAATTGATCAATACTGGATTGAAAATGTATCAGCGCTGTTAGAAGAAATGATCTTTACCGTTCAAAAAAAAATTTGCAGCTTAGAAAAAAAAAGGAAACTATCGAGAAAAATCTAGTCACGCAGGGACAACAATTACAAGTGAGTGTTATAATCAGTCACAATGTGTAAAAAATGTGTATAAAAATTGAATGCCGTTTTTCTTCCTTAGTATCTTTTAAATTCCTCTGTACGTTTAGATTTGCGACAACTCTTAAAAATGTTGACAAAATCATTTAAACAAACTACTAGTAAATTAGACTCGACTACAGAACTGCGAGATTTACAGCATGCTATTAAATTACTTCAAACTAAATTAAATGATCTGCAATTATATGTGGGAAATCAGGAATTTGATGAACAATCTCTCGATCAAATTGTGGAAAAGGTTAAAGAACTTCAGAGCTTAGGCCAACAAAACAACGATAAATTGTTGCTAATGATTGAGAATTTCTTAAATACAGATTGCAACCGTGTGGATCTAAGTAATAATCAATGTATCACTTTGTCTCCAAATCGTCAAATGGAAAACAGCGGTAAATTAATTGCTGTTTTAAAATAATTCAATAATTCGATGATATAATTTACAAATCCATATTTTATTTTATTTCAGTAGCTAGTAGTCAAATTAGCGAACAAAAACGTAACGCGTACGCTGTCTCTGTTTGGAAGCGCATACGTATGAAATTAGATGGTCGTGATCCAGATCCCAATCGCCGTAGCACTGTTAACGAACAAGTCGATTTTGTTATACGCGAAGCTATCAGTGAGGACAATCTAGCCTCTTTATATGAAGGCTGGACTCCTTGGGTCTAATGGAATAGCTAATCGGCTCCGCAGCAAGGAGCTTGGGTTAATAATATGCAAAATTACCTCAGTTCCGAAACAAATCAAGCGTATCACTATTTAACCAACCACAACAAAACATCGTTTGGACGTATGTATGTAAAAAAATAGGCTACAGCAATATATCATCATGATGGGAGGAAAAGGAGGCAGGTCCGAGGTTTAATACAACATTCAACAAATAACGGTCGTTTACTCCTGCAGAATGCATTAGAGTTTGATCGTAACGTAAGCTTCATTAATCCTAAATGAAATTTCCTCCAAAGAAATTTATGAAAACTTTCATTGTTTGATTAGGGGGACGCTTTGCTACACATGGTCGCAAATTACATTGAAGTACGTGACCCCGATGTCAGATATCTACTGCTTGCGATATTTGTTATATTTTTTGTTTAAAAGATAAACTATTTCTCTCCTCCAAATAATTCAAAATTTTTTAGCAAAATTACATCTGTTGTGTTATCCATTGGTTAACATTATTTCTCCATTTCTGTTTAACGTGTTCATCTTTCACATTTGTGAAACAATCCAGGACAAAAGAGATTTAAATAAAAATATTCCGCATTCAAGAATTGCAAACAATAAAATGTGCATCTATTTTCTTTAAAAGTTGTATGATTGTTAAAAAGCTCCGAGCTGAGGTACCTTTAAATAATTGCAGTGTTAATATCTTTTAAGAGCAATATCTGAAACGTTTTGTGTGACTTGCTGCGCTTAAACGTTTGACGTACATCTGACCTCATCTGACCTCATCACGGCCGTCAATAAAGAAATAAAATTCGAAATACAGTGAAATAGTTATTTAATTTTTTGGATATGTTGAAATTATTGTGGCCGTGTATTTATCGGTCGTTCATACCAAAAAATCAAAAGAGGTTTGGCCATTCTTTGTTTTTATAAAAAAATTTGCGTTTGAATAAAAAAAATAATGCTCCAGGTGAGGCTCGAACTCACAACCCCGGCATCGCTCACAAGCTACTGATTATAAGTACCGTGCGCTAACCAATTGCGCCACTGGAGCCACACCTGAAAGTGTTCACAGTATAGTCTTAAGCGACTGACCATAAAAATGATTGGAAGATAGATAATCAAAAAAGTGTGGAAATTCTAACTGACTTGATGTGCTCTTTCTATTACGCCAGCAAATCAATAGATGGCAAAACCGACTTTATGTACCAAAAATGTAATCATAAGTGTTTTCTAAGACCCACATTCTCCACCTTTTATGATATTTATTTTTATAATATTACGATGAAAAATTCGCTACTTTAATTCAAAATGCATACAATTATTTTTCTAACAACAATGTTAGTATTATCGCTATTAAGAATTTTGTTGCAGTATTTCACTCAATACCACCACCAAAATGAAAAACTTAATGCATTAAAAATGTGAAATCACTTCGCAATCAACACTTGAAGCAACATGGCACATTTAAGCAAGCGGTAGCGGAAAATGTTTCTAATGTGTCTTTTCTGTGTTGGAGAAAAAAAAAAGTTCGCCTATTTCAATCTAAGGGAAAATAAACCAAAAAAAACAATAACTGATATAATTCTTTAGTGGTTTTATTTTCAAATGAAAAATCATACTATTGTTATAATTTACAATCTCGTAAACTTCTTTTTAAAAAATATATACTAAAGAATATTTCTGCCTTTTATTTCTAGATTTTTGGTAAGTCTTCTCCGGAATAGCATTCATAACAGCTAAACAATATCAATATCAATATAAGCAATATAATATGCAAACTGTTCGGCGTAACATCGCTTTTAGATTTGTAATTAAACCCAAATAATATAGATTTTTGCATCTTATGTGAAGTTTTTCTGAAAAAAAACAACATTTTCGAAGATATAATTGCCAATTGCACTTCAGCTATCAAGTACTGTGTGACGACGGCTATGATGGAGTTAGTTTACTAGTTGTTCTTCCGCTGAGATTATTTTCATTAAAACCATGAACCTTAAAACGAACCTTTTCATAATTTCATGCTACTTTTCACCCGGTGTTGATGTACAAACTCTTCCCAATGAAATTCAGAGATTATATGACTTTTTTGGTGGTGAACAAATTGTTATTCCAGCTGAAGATTTCACTACTAGACATTTCTCGTATGGCGATCAGCTCTCGATCAATAAAGGCAAGATTCTTGTAAATGGCATTAATGCCAGCAGTTTTAAAATTTTAAATAATAGTAAAGCTATCTTTTAGTGTAACCAGAGTAATTGCACGGCGGGTAGTGTCTTAGATGTAACTTTCTCTAATTCAACTATTTTGTCATGGAATGCCATTAATGTCTCACTCGGAAAAAGTCAATACTCTCCTGTTTTATTTCAAAGTTGCAGCAATTTCGTTCAAAAAAAAGAAAATTTCATTTTATGTAAATTCCTTATAGACCGTCTACTATTGTCTAAAATTGACCTTCCATCTCATTTTTACCAATTCAAAGTACTTTTCAATTTTAGATCAAGTCTGCTAGAATTAACTTCCTTGGTGGAACCCTTCCCTCTCAACACGCTTTCTCAAATATCAAGCCACAAGAAAAAAATAAGTAAACAAGCCGATCCAGCCAACTTCATTGAATATATGAAAACACTAAAGGAATGGAGGTGTGCAATTAGGAAAGCGAAAGGGCACATTAGGCTGTCATGATTAAAGAATTGTTGTGACAATGGAAGCTAAGGTTTTTTCTGGAATTATATCAATGTCCATTGACAATTTAGTCGAAAATTAAATGGTTGCCTGGAATGAGCATAATTATAAAGGATGCTTAGATATGCTCAAGAGCTATATTTCAAGTGTCATTCGAATTACAACACCTTCAACTCCTTTTACTAGTCTCAACAATACACCCTTCTCCTTACGCGAATTAATGTACGATCTGCAATCCAGAAAGAAAGCTAACGCTGGAAGTTGTGATGGAGTTTGCATGCAACTAATAACTACTAGTTTATTAACTTCATACTCTTGGACATGCGATGCATTAATGTTCCCATTCCTAAAGCAGGTAAAGACTTAAATGATGTGCGCAACTTTAAACCCATTTCGCTAATATCTGTATTCATGAAGGTTATTAATCCTATGGTTAAGGAGAGGCCAATGGATTTCTTGAAAACTGAGAACATTATTCCAGCTCGTTCTGATGCGTATCAAACACGCAGATCTGCGAATATGTTTGTTTGTTAACTCTCTTTTCTCAAAGCTAGTCTAAAGAAAGCTGATAAAATAGTTGTTATGGCTTCCCTGGATATCAGCAAAGCCTATGATTGTGTTAATTTAATGAAGCTGGGTAGAATTCTTTTAAACTTTCCAATCCCTCTGCAAAAACGTCTGTGAATACTAAATTTATTATCCAAGCCTGCGTTGACCTTCAAGACGACAATACTGATATTTTTCAATTTGCTGATGATGTCTTAATTGTTTCTGCTAATTCATTCTTTTCAGTGGCTGTGAATAATCTTTGGCTGAAAGCCGATCTTTTTTTTGATGCATGTGCCGATCTTAATTTATATTTTAGTCCTAGCAAAACAAATGCAATTTATTTTGCCAAAGGTTCTAAACGCGACAGAATTGGTTCTAAACTTGGCAGAATGTCAAGTGATAGCCTAACTTTTCGAATGTATTACGGAAAAGCCTTCAAAGACTGTCAATCCAGATGTAACATCATCAACGACATGAGTAACAATTGTACGGGATTGCTTACCAAAAAAGTTATGACAGTGCACAGAGCATTAGTCCGGCCTAAGACCGAAGTTGCGTATACTATATCTTGCAAACTTCCGAAATCTGTTGAGAAACATAAATAGACATTCGAAAATAGAATGTTAAAATATCGGAGTGATACCCTCAACGACGCAACGTATCTGCTAACGAGTTAATTAAGGTTAAGATAATGAATCCTTCTTTTTCCCAGAAAGTTATATCTTTCAGTGATATTGCGTCTTCCAGCTATACATTTTATTATAAAAACTCCGTCATATTTTTGACAACATAAATTCAATCCCTATCTGGAAAAACGTAGTCTTCAAGAACATCTTTAATTCGACATCTACTACGAAGCGAGACGTCAATCTTTTTTGTATGAGGATGTTATGCCAAGAAAAGTTTCTTCTTTATTGCAGCTATAGTTATAATATATATGCCACTGACGGTTCTGTCGGACATAATGTACATAGCTTCGCGCCAGTGAAGCATCTATCTAAAATAGTACATAGAGTCAGAATCATGGAGGAATTTTCCCTGACTTTTACTTAATTGCTCGCGATCGGACATGCTGTAAAGGTAGCTGTAATGAATAGTCATAAAAAATTTGTCGTTTTTTCTGATAATGAGTCAACTCTGCTTCTAAAAGAGATGCAGATAATCAATATGTATTTGATATACACAGGATGTTATATGAATCTGAAGCAGATGAACATAACCTTATTTAAATGAAATAGCTGATTTTCACGCAAAATCGGCTCAATTTGATAGTACAATTTCGTTTATCAAATATACTCCCAATGAAGCAATCGGCCAATTCGAACAACTAAACGATGAATTTAAAAAGATTATCGAAGGCTCCCTTTAATTCCTGGGAGATCAGGACATTTTACAAGCTCATGAGTGGCCACACATATGATAAAGTATATTTAAAAATGATTCGTGCTATACCATGTGATATATGTGAGATTTGTAATATTAGCGAATCTGCTTAAGACCTCATTTTTAGATTCCACAAGCCCGATAGTGCTAGAGGTTCTTTTAGCCTGTTCAGATAATGTGGTGTCCTCCTCAATCTCTTTGCAGAAAAAAACGAGCGTCATCACGGAGAACTAACTTTCTTCATTAGAAAAGCGCATTTATCTTTTTAATCCACGATAATTGCTTTTTTTTTTTTTTACATTCAATCAAAAGCCTTATCTTAGCCAAAGTTTGCAACACTATTCTTACATCACTGTGAACAACTCAATTACATTAACATATTGGCCTTAGCGTATCATGGGCACAGTCTTTTTGTTTTTAATAATTATTAGTTTTTATTATCTGGACATACAAGTCTTATTACCTTAGTCCATATTAACTCAATATCCAAAAAATAAAGGAAAAGATATGAAATTACATTACATAGCATTAAATATTTTACAAATAAATACTAAACCATACATTTTTGAAATTTTTTATTATCGCAGTTTAAACATCGTATGTTGATATATCCTCATATGAGTTGTACTCGTATTAGTTTGAACTACGAAACTATTTCTCTAATTTAAAATTTCTTATTTTTCTTGTTGTTTATCTATCTTAAGCATTACAAATTAAAGCTAATTAATGCTCTTTCGATTTTTAAAGCGATACAGGAGTAGAAGAGACTTTTGGTGTTTTCTTTCATTTTGAAGATATGTAAAGCATAACTTTTGATAGTTGAAGTTTATTTAGACTATTCTCCTTTAAATTTTTTGGTTTTCTTTCCGCCCTGTTTTGATTCCGCTTTCCAATTGAACTCTTTTACTATTGCTAATAATATTTTTTTACACATAAACGTTGCTTTAAACGGTTGTTTATTTTGCCTTTTCTTTTCTGCAATGCTGATAAATTTATATATACACGACGGTACAATATATATATACTTAATTCATTATATCAATTCCTCTAGTTACACTAGTTTTTTCTATACTCCTGTAATTATTTGCCTATCTTTTTAACTTCACATCACCTTTGCTATTCAACACCTACAGGTGCCTATGAGCTCGTTGTACCGCGCCTTTTAAACCATATTTTGTTTATTTATTTATAAAAATATACGGGAAATAAATAAATATATATATTTATGTTCCTAATTGTATGTTTGTAAATGTTTACTGAATTTTGAAGCAATAAACTAAAGAAAAAAGAGAACAAATAAGGAAATTAAATTCGGTCGCAACCGAATATTTTATACCCATCACCGTTATCTTGAAGAGATATAATGTTGGATGGGCGCGGAGAATTTTTTCTATTTTCAAAATAACAATTTTAGTCGCACAGCCGTGTGGGCGATATAAGCGCCCACTTCCTTTATTCATTTTGGCCAAAGGGGAGAATCTTTACCACAGATACTATACGGTTGGCCAGGTGGACAGTTGGATAAACGAACAGATGGACTGCCTGGGTGCATACTAAATTCGAAGCTGGCCAAAAACTTGCATACTTTGTGGCGTTTTTGAAAATTGTTTGTTACAAACGTATTGAAAAAAAGAATTAAGTTTTGATATACTATAATACAGAATAGGCGTGGTCAATTTCTATCATTTTTGTGCAGATACTACAGCATATCTAATGGAATATACGTTTAAACTTTTATAGGTTTCTCTGCTATAGTTTATGACTGATGAGCAAGAAAACAATTTTCTAGTCTTTTTGAAAAACAGACGTGTCCTCGATTTACATAGTACTATGGACCTGTGCTTCGGCCGTTTTCGCCCATTTTCGATACGTGCAATATTTCCCGCAAAATGAATGAATACTTTTTGGTGGCGGTATCTGAAGTTTTCTCTAGGCATTGCAAACGTTTTAACAAAATGAATATATCCTTCGGTGATGGGCACAATAATAGATTTATCGCTATTTATGAGCGCTCTCGTTGAGCGATTCTCTAAATTGTGTAGCTTTAAACAGATGTCTAAATTTATTCATTCAAGCAATACGTCTTTGCTGAACTGATGTTTTCGACAAATTAATTTTCAAATTAATTCCGCTATTCTCGCTTATCGATACAGTGTATACGTTGTCGTTTAGCTTGGTAACGCGTATTGATTGGACTTCTAGCTTGATTTCTGCATACGTAGTAAAAAATTCTTAAAAAATATTTCTTAAAAATTCAATGAAATTTACGTGATGAACACTGTTTGTAGAAATCCAGAAAAATGAAAATAAAATAAAAGCAAAGTCAAATCTTGGCAACAATACAAACGAATATGACAGTTAAGATTGTCACACGAAAAACGAAGATAATAGTTAAGAGTTTTCTAAAGTACGTATAATTTTGATTGTGAAAAAAAGCTATTTAATGATGATTATATTAGTTGGTAATATTTGCAAAGATGAGTTGGTTTGATACAAAGGGATTGGCCAGTCTGGCTAAAACTGCTCTGAAAGAAGCTCAGAAAAAAATTGATAAAGTTTTGGATATACAAGAGGACGAATTGGAAGGAATCGATCGTTCCACAAGCACCTTACAAACAGAATATATATCACAAGATAGTGAAAGTCGTCGTTTGGTATCCGATCAAATGACTCCCGTAACTTCGAACTTGGAAAGTAACGCGATCACTGAAAGAGAGTCTAGTGGACTGTCACCCCTCTCAAGCTCCTGCTTTTCACCGGAATTGTTTTTAGTTGACAATAGGCCACATGAAATGATAACAACGCCACCGAAAGCTGGTGAAATAGTTAAGGAGATCGCTGCACTGACACCTTCCTTATCTTTAAACAGTAAGTCTACTAAAAAAGACGTTAGCAAATGCCGTTATGCTGGCGAAGTCCTGTCATTTCCGGAGATATTGCTTTATTCTGAAGATACAGCAACAACCCCAGAATCTGTGGAAATGATATCACCTGACTCTGATGGCGCTATTGTACCTTCATCCGTGGGGGAAAGCATAGTTGTCATTAGCAGTTCCAGTGATGGTTACGTGGATATTGAAAATGAACCCATGAACCAACTAAATGAACTTATACCCTCTAATGAATCTAAATATAAAGTGTTGATAAACGCAATAAACGAAACTGAAGGTAAATTACGTTTATTTCCTCATTTAAAAGAAAACATTTGTCTCTAAACCTCACTTGCTTATAGATTTAACACTACGAGGTGCTAATAAGAATCAGCCTATTTCCCCACAGAAAAATCCCTTCGAGTTACAAACAATTGACTCGGATTCCACACAAAGTTTTGAAGATGTGCAACCGCAATTCGTAGACAACAGTGAGATTCGAACAAATCAGAGTAAAGAACCAAGCAGTCGAAGCGATACTTCCCCACACAATTCTAATGATGAAGGGGAAACGGCCACTTCGTCTGATATCGAGATAATTTCTAGCCCTAATGGGGATGCTTCCAGTACAAACAGTAATATGACACGTCAAAGCTCGACAAAACTAAAGAAATCGGAATCAGTTAATTTGCGATCATCAGTACCAGCAGTCTCCCCACACAGTAATGTAAATCGAAAGGGTCATTGTCGCGAATCTTCGGAAATATCAATATTATCAATTGATTCTCAATCCGAAGATGAGCTGGAAAAACTAATAAATCGTATTTCAGAGCTCAACAGCATTGTTGAGGCTAGGGAACTTCGTCTTTTAGAATCTGAACGACAAAACTCAATGCTTCGAGAACGCAACATTGAACTCCAAGGTTTGGTGGACGTCAATAGTCTGCAAACATCTGAAGATTATACGAAACGTATGTCATCTCTAGAAAAGAAGTTCCAAGCTGGCATACGGGAACGTGAAACATTGCATTCCCAAATCAAAGAACTCCAAAGCAAAATTCCTAAAAATGATTTACTACAAGCTCTCAGCGAAAGCCAAATCATGACTACCGAGTTGAAACAAGAAGGCGAGAAGTTATCCAAGGAAATCCTTCAACAATCAAATATTATTAAAAAATTGCGCAGTAAAGAAAAAGCGACAAATATACAAGTTAAAACATTTAGTGAACAATTGATTATAGCTAACGACGAAGTTGAACGCTTAAAAAGGACTCTAGCCGCGAAAGAAGATGTGGAGCGAACTCAAATTGAGGCGGTGCATAAAATGGTGTCTGAAAACCAGAAGCTTGAAAAAGAAAATGCTCATTTAAACAGCAAATTAGATGACGTAACGCAAAAACTCAATACCCTACAGAAAAGTTTCGATGCAGTCAAAGCTGAATTGCAACAAAGATCCAAACAACATACTGATTTTACAAAAACGGCGGAAGCTGTGCAAGCAGCTGAGCGAGAAAAACAAGTCATCCAAATTGCAAATCAGGACCTGCAACAGCAATTACAAGGGCTGAGAGAAAAGTTGCGGCTTTCCGAACAAGCAGCAATTAAACGAGAGCAACATTTGCGTGAAGAAAATCGCCAATTAATGACACGGTTAGAGGCAGCTGAATTGAGAGCGGAATCATCTACACAAGAAATCAGTCAGACGACAATTCCCTTAATGCGTCATTTGGAATCTTTACAATACACCTTAAATCAACGCACCAACAACTGGAACAAAGAAGAAAAGTGTCTTTTGGCAAAAGTAGAAAACTCCCAGTCACGATTAAAGGCTCTGGAAAACATAGAAAAGATATCAAATGAAAAAACTGATGTATTAAAATCTCGTTGTCAAGACTTGGAAGAGCAATTGACACACGCCATTATGCAAGAGGAAAAAACAAAAATTGCATTGCAATTCGAACTAAAACAAGCCGAAAGTAAATATAACAAGTATGTTTTCACAATACATAAATTTATATATACGTGCGAATGTAGAAAAAATAATTCGTCCTTTTTTTTTATTTTGTTAAGGGAATTGGCGGAAATTAACGAAGAACTCGAGTTAAGTCAGGGTAAGATTAAAAGTCTTGAAGAGAATCAAACAAATTTACAACAAAAATTGAAAGAAATGGAAAGTAAATTAAATAACGCCCAAGAATATCTGGAACGTGAAGAATCAAGCACTGCGCTAAGTGAATACGCGCGACAGCATTTGAATGACGCTGCTCAAAGACCACAATCGCCGACAATAAGTGCAGGAATTAATTCACTTGAAGATGCTATGCTCAACAGCGTAGATTGGCATCAGGTAGCGATGTTCTGTTTTAGATTAAAATTTAATTATTAAGCACTAAAAAGCACAGGACGATTTGGAGAGCATATCAAATCCTGGAAGGCCGTCAGCGATGCCCGGTTTGGGATTAGCTTTGCTAAATCATAATGCCAGCACTTGGGAGCATTTGCAATCCTTGCTAAAGCAACGGGATGGAGAGTTGGCCCAGTTGCAGTGGCAACTTTCACGTCTACAGGCCGAGCGGAGCTTATTGCAGGTGGAAATCTCCCAGTTAACCCAGGAATTAGAAAATGTATGTATTATGCAAAAAATACAAAATTTTTTATATTTCTGGTCTTTAGATAAAAGAAAAAATGCACAGTTACCAGATCTTAGAAAGCAATTTCGTTGAGCTACAAACAAGCTACGACGCTTTATTGCAAATGTACGGCGAAAAAGTTGAACGTACAGAAGAGTTGGAGCTGGATTTAAAAGAATGCAAAGAGGCCTACAAAATACAAATTCAAGAACTTCTGGCCAAACTAAAAACTTGATGCAATTCGTCTATTTGTTATGCACCTGCTTGTTTACTATTCCTGTACATTTTTTATGTTTGTCTCACCATTCAACATTTTCCTTTCTCTTTTAAATCGTTGTATAGAGCAGAAAATTGCGTTTTTATGAATTAATTATAATTAAGAATTCACATACTTCTGCGCGTGTGAAAAATTGTTAAGTATTATATATTATTATTGCTACTATTACAATGGGAAAAAACTATACAATGTATAAATAAATAAATACAATTGAAATGTTTTAGAAACATTTATAATCAAATTTTTATAAAAACAGAAAGATTATTTAATTAATAGATAAATAAAATATTCACAAAATACTTAAATCCATGTGGAACGACCAAAGTTAACAATGGAGCTTAAACAACACCAGTGGGTTGCACTGTAGATGGCTGCGGAGTGGGTTTTGTGATAATATCCATAGCGTTCTTGAAAATTTGAGTTTTTACAAAGTTGCTGGCCGCCATATTCAGATCTTTGTTAGCACCGAAATTACATTTGATGTACCCGTATAAATTGGCGCAATTCAAAGCTAAGGCTATCATCACCAGCAATAGCCATTTAAATTTCAAACCAAACAAGTCTATTATAAAAAATAGTCCCCAGAATATGGGGCACAATGTTAACCCTAACCAAAATATGCGCGCTTCATGTTTATTAATTTTTCCCTAAAAATGTTAACAGAATTACTTGCAGATCGCAACGAAATAAAAATATTTACCTTTTTAGCTTCATAGACCCAGTGGGAGACACCTTCATCATTTACGTAATTCCACCAACGTAGGCCTACCAGGAGTCTACCAGTTATATTTTTTACAGTCCAAAAATCCGCTGAAAGAAACAACACCACGAATACAAAACTGGTTATGAAGGATTCACTAAGCAAATCACAAAACATATATAGCACAATTGCTGTCCCACGAAAAAAGAGATGGAAGAATGTAACATAAGGATGCCTGGAACATTCATATAAACAAATGGCAATAATTTTGTTAACCTCTCTTTAATACTACGAAGTTCTTACGTGTACTTTTTTAATGCGCCGGGATCTTGCATTTCATCTTCCTCCCCAAAAGGTATTGTGTCATCATCAAGTAGCGGCACCTAGAGACATGGAACAAATTTACATTTTTATGAAGCACTATTTAGAATTGTTGGCTAAGAGGGAGGGGAAAATTTGAATGAGGCCAATAGCAGGGAAGCACAGCGAAGATCAATATCATTAATATCCAATCCAGAAGGTGGTCTTACATTTCTTACCGTAGCGGAAGTCATTTTTGTTCTTCTGCTTTTCGTATGAATTTAATAATTAAATACAGCCTGATAAAAAATACGAACGTGTACGCTTTCTTATAAATTTCTACTTGGATGGTTGTATTTCATTTGTAATAAACAAATGTTTTTAGAATGTTTTCTGAAGGGGTTGACGCAATAACGCGTTATTCCATTGTTCGAGCATTGTTCGAGTTGTAATAATATGAGGCGTACAACAGAGTCTTCTATGCGTTATAAAACTTAGGAAATTAAAAGTATCAACGAATGACACATTGGATCCGACGATGCAAAGTCGAGCAACAGCTGGACGCATGCGTTTTTTCATCATTTTGGCTTGCGAATAAACAGTGTAAGTGGAAGAGACGCTAAGTTGCTAGAAATGACGTCTATGGCCGATTGTACAGCTTACCTAACCAAATCTGAGTCAAGGTGTGAATTAAACATAACGAGCTCGTCTGCGTATCCGAGTATGGAAACATTCTCAAGTAGAGAGTTAAATACGTTATTTCTGTGTATGTTAAAACAAATCGGACTTACTACAGGGCGTTGAAAGGCACCCGTGAAAGATATACTATGTATAGTGGTGCACATATTATTAATTAAGATGTTTTTGCAGTAAAAAAGCTCGCATATAAAATTACAGAGAAGAAAAAATTTTCTAAAAGGCAACAGCTTATAAAAAATTTCCATTATCATCCGCTTTGAAGTTGAAATTGAATATAGAACAATAATACATGTTTAATATAAAGTGAAACTAGTTGCAAAATTGTACTTACATTGGAAAGTAGTGTTCAGTAATATTCTGACTCTAAATATGTTCTACAATTTTTTGAAATACCTGACTTTATAACTGTTATTAGACAATGCATAGGATCCCTAGATCTGAAGAATGCTTAATAGTGCAATAAAATTTCTGAAAAATAAAGTTTACGCAAAGTATATCATTCTGAAAATAATATTAATTACAGCTGTTGCTTTTTTAGATATTTGCTCTTTCAAACTAATAATTATATGTGTTGGCTTCATTATTGTATTGTAAAACGTATGCTAATAAGCATGAGCTGCTGTTGAAGCAAACCAAGTAAAGTGCTCAGCACAATGCTTGTGTTATGCGTTGTGCGTACCTCAACAAACTAATAAAATAAAGTTGATTGTATGTATTTGAATGTAGTTGAATATGTAGCGTGCCTTGCGTTATGCGTTAGTTGAATTTTTGGCAAACTTTTGCTGCTGCATCGTTCTCGGTATTCATGTCGGTGGGACTTAGTAGGACTCTCCGACGAGCAGCACCGACAATGCATTTTCGATTGTTTTTCTTACCGGGGATAATCTGTTATTGAAAATTTTCTTGTCTTGTGCTAATAGAATCCTAAGGTAAGGCCTCGTTAAGTTGTACCGTAGAAGAAATGCTGCGTTGTCCACGAAATAGTACGGAAACTCGATCTTTATGCTTCTTATAACTTTAGCTTCAGGCAGCCCTAGTCAATGTTGAACTAAACGTCTCCTAAACTCCAAATGTTACATAATGTCACCGCCACGTACGTTCGCAAAAGGTTTTATTTTGCTTTACGATTTTAGGTACGATTTTGCTTTAACAACGCACGTAAACTGTAAGTTCAACTGATTTCCTGACCATTGTGTGGCGCGCTGAAAGCGAAAAACACGATGCTTGCGTTGTGCGTAGCACACGAACTATCAAAATAAAATTGGCTTAAATGTCAGTTGGGTGGCGATGTGCGTGAATATAAAGATTTATCAAATTTTTAAAAATTTTCCATACGTTGTTTGTGGCAGCGTCAAAACAGCGATGTATTTATGAAAAAACCACAAAATCATATGGTTCATGTTACAAGCGTAGTTTGATATGTAAGTAGATGTTTACATTTTTATGAAAACGAAAAAATGCAGGAAAACTGTATTGCATTTAATTTAATATTTAATTTTTTCTCTTATTTCATTAATAAAAATGCAAATAATTATTTCGAGGTCTAATATGTTTTCTTCTCATAAATACATCACTATTTTGTCTGTCAGCGGCGAAGCAAGTGAAAAGTTTAAGCTTACAAAAAATCGTTTCGTTACAATATGCAAACGAAGCTAAAATATTCGACTCAAACAGCTTTGTTTCGACTTTTCGTGCATGATATAGAATCGGGCGGGTAATCATGTGTGAAAAAACCAATTCTCGTTTCGAATACGAAAGTGAAAGCTAACTTCAGTTACCGCCCAGCCATTCTAAGTGGTTTCTCTTTTTATTACTTACTTAGCTGTATTTAAATTCTCGCTTTTAATTATTTGTGTTATATTACCCGAGAAGAGAATATAAAACAATTCTCAGAGAGATGATGGTCGCTTTATATAGTTGTTCTCTTCTTTTGGTTTCCAGGAAATGTCGATTTTTGTAACTGAATTAGTGCAGGCTTTGCGGCTTTTCAGAAGATTTAATATCGTTTAGCTTGATTACGGTATGTGCATTAGAGAGATTCTCATATGTATAGCGATATGTAACGTCATAATTCCTATTTGTGGTAATCATATTGTTAAATAGTTTCTCAAATTTACACCTTTGGCAATATTGCTGTGATATATTCCTCCAGAAAAAGGAATAAAATTTTTCTGTCGGATATTTTAATTAAAAATAACTTTATTAGCGTTATCGTTATAAACAAAGATACGCATACAACCGAGTAAAGATTAAAAAAATATATATTTATTTTAGAATTGAACATGAAAGGGGTTTTGCCAGCTGGATGGGATGATGAAGATCTGACTGATGATGATGATTATTATGTGGATTCTCTTGTCCGTACGGCGAAGAATTTGAAAATTACAGTAGTTCCTGATATCACTACTGGAGCTGGACTTGATGGTCAGAATTTTGATGGTGAGCTAAATGAAGAAGTGCGTGTTTGGTTTAAACAATTTAAAGAAAGATATAACAGATGTAAGTGTATGTAAATATATATAGAGCATGCTTGATCGACACTTGAGGGCGAAAATGTTTTTCATATTTATTTTTTATTTTATTTAAATAGACAAACAAACCCCAACTACAAAACAGCAAATGAAAGCGTTGCTAATGAGAGATCCTCAGCCATTGATACTGGCGTTAAAATTATTTGCATCTTGTCCGGGTTGCACTTATTTGAAAAATAAAAGTCTGGCTCTTTTCAGTAAGTGAAATTTTGAACTTGTTTTTTTTGCAGAAATATTGCTTAAAAAATCGTTCTTTCATAATATAGTTCTTGAATCCGTTTGTGAATTGTATAATCAATATCCAGGCATCGCTTCAAATTGTGATCATAATACACGTATGGTCGCCTTTAATTTTATTAAGACATGCGGCATATTACGACTGTACAAAGCTGTGATAGAAACATATGAACTTCATAAAATAACCGAACTCTTAAAACCAAAACTAAGAGAATTACTTACAACTGGGCATTTTAAAGATGTATGTATGGGAACACGTATTCTACTTTGTAAATTTATGTGCAAAATGTTAAACCTTAGTTGATTTTTATGAAATTTTTGTCCTAAAATGCAAATAACTTATTACATAGTTTACAACTGACTTGGTTTTTAGGCTGCTTATTGGTCGACCCTATTAAATGTAACCCATATATTCGGTCTGTTCGATTTGGTATTTCCGCTGATACTGCAGGATCGAATTTCGTTGGCCGAGGAATTTCTAATGAATGCCAAACATCAACAATTGCCGACAGTGCAATTTTTGGATTCACTATTGGACAAGAAAAAGACTGTTTATGAGCATTGCGATGAAATACTAACGTAAGTCGATCGTATGTAATATTGGCTTTAACTATTCTTTCTATTAACTTTTTTCAGGAAATATAATTACACGGATATAAAACAAAATATACTGCTTTACCGTCCCATGTCAAAATTAGTAACTAGATTGTCGAAAAAGTTTAATATCGACATTAAATATACACCTAAACTAAGGTATTCGAAATCTAGTTCATATCTTCATTACCTATATCGCAAATATCAGGAAGGCGGAATGAGTTTCGATTCGTGGCGTGAGTTAGCCCGCGATGAGGCTAATAAAAGTAAATCCCTTCAATTGGATCTCATAACGAAAATAACGCAGTATGATATAAATGAGGCTATGTTTTGGGTGCAGTTATATAATGTACCCATTGGAGATTGCCCTTTACCGATACAAATGAAAATGCAAAACCTTCCTATGGATACAGGCGACGAGAAGCAAAATTTAATTGACGATTGGGAAGATTATTCCGCACTTCAAGAAAATGAGAAAATTGAAGGTGCTTCTTGTCTTGCAGTGGACAAAGAAGAATATTTAGGTTTGCAGCTTTCGCTCGACTGTGTAATACTTATCGATAGTAAATCAAAGTTCCTGGAAATGTTAAAATATTTGGAACAATATGTTTTAATTGCGTTCGACTCCGAGTGGAAGCCGTCCGTTTGTAATGATAATATTGTATCTATTTTGCAACTGTCTACGGCGGAAAAAGTTTTTCTCGTTGACTGTCTTTCAGCTCAATTAGATGACCGTCTTTGGAAATTGTTGGGCTCTAAGATTTTCAATAATTTGGAAATTTTGAAAGTTGGCTTTTCTCTGGATCAAGATATACGTATGCTACACAAAACCCTGCCGTTGCAACTGAATTTACAAGCCACATCGTGTTACCTGGATATGCGAGATTTATGGCATCGTCTTAAACACATGCCAATTATAAAGTTTCCCTATGATCAACAAACGTTGGGTGGCGAAAGTTTAAGTGTGTTGACCGAACTCTGTTTGGGTAAAAAACTCGATAAATCGAACCAATTTTCAAATTGGGCTAATCGCCCATTGAGACGTGATCAACTTATATATGCTGCATTAGATGCTCATTGCTTAATTCTAATTTATCAGGTTATCGCGGAATTATTATTACGTTTGAATATTGATATCGATACCATGGTAGAGGAAATTACTACATCGAAGAGCGGTTACTTGTTTCGCATAAAGTCGACAGCACACTCAAATGAGATTTGCAAAGAACAATATCGAAAAAATTCGAACGAATTGGATAAAGTATTAGATTTTAAATATTTAAGGTAAATTAAAAATTGTAAGCAACAAAAAATGATGATGATGTTATTACATTTTTAGAAACTCAAATGTGAAATTTATTTGTGACTCAATGTTATTTGGACTGACAAAAGAATTGCGTAAAATTGGTTTGGATTGTTATCAAATATTCAGTTATAGTGATCTAGATAAATGCATTGAATTGGCCAAACGAGAACAACGTTTCGTATTAACTCGTAATTCCCGTTTTCTGTTATTTCGTCGTAAAGTTCCGGAGAATCAATGCTTGCAAATACCATCAGACACAACGGAAAACCAGACCATTCATCTCTTGCAACGCTTGAACATACAAATTGATGAGAAAGATGTGCACAGCCGTTGCGTGAAATGTAATTGTAAAGATTTCTTATTAGCGACACGCTCTCAAATACATACTATGCGTGATGGCTACATGGACAACTTAAAAGGCATAAATGAACCAACGAAAATCAAACATGAGTTCCTTAAGAGATCTTGGAATTTATGTAAGCAAAGCATGTTTATGACATTATATTTTGTGTTTTATCAAGACATTGGTATACTGCTTGCATCGCTCATATTTCCTCTTTTGCCATATCATATTTGTACACATAGGCGAAAAATGCCCAGTTCATTTAGCTTTGCCATTTAGCTCTACATTTGACACGAATTCGCAAATTCGCGAATTGTCAAACTGGGTGTATAAATGCAATGAATACAGTAACCCGATTCCATCATTTAGAAGATGTACGTAAAAGATATTTATAAATTCAAGTAGCTGGCAAATATTTGTCGTCAGATTAAGCTCAAAAATTTGCTAACCGGGTCCATTCGCCCGTACATCGTTATCGGACAGATGACTATTACATATCGTGCGACGCCATACGTATAACTATACATCTTCGGTCTATTTTGCTCTAAATATCGCGCACTTATTATTAGAAATAATGTATTTCTTTCTCTTTCCCGCAAGTTTTAACACAGTCTGCAATTTAATTTGCTCTCGTTCCGTCGCTCTCTTTGAGAATCGTGTGATTTTTTAAGCCAGAAAACTTAGTTAAACGCATAGTATGCTTTAGGTCTTCGTAAAAATAAAAAAACAAATTTTGCATCCGGTCACTGAAAATTTTACAGATCTAAGCCGTGTCGCAAAAAAAATAGTTAAAGATATTTAGACGTGATGTAACAGTAATGACTTGAACGCGCAAGAAAAGAATAAATACAATCTCTCTTCAGCCGTCTTCGATAATATGACCGGGAGCTGCCCCGGTGTTGAACAAAACCGTACAATGGAGAATTTAAATTAATAATGCTGAATGTATGATAAGAAAGAGAAATGAACACCGGCAACCGCGTATTATATATTTACCGCGAGCGTGTTAAATGAACGAATACTACTTTATAACGTTTATAAAAGAAAAACTCGTGTATGGTTTTCGTGCAAAATTATTTTTCTAACTACAACAACACTTGAATTTCGGGAACATATCGTCAACAGTAATAATAGGACCACATATATCGATACAGTTTCTTTTTTCTTTAGTCTTTACAATTACACTCAAGACATTCTGTTCTGGTCGATTTTTACGTCGACGGCTACGAAGGATGAAAAGGAAGAGTTGGTGCTTCAAAACTAATGCTCGAAATTTCGAGTATTTGCTTCGGCTTTGTGAAGACTGGGTCTGTTCATTATGTATTGACTGATTTTGAGAGAAATGAATTTCTCGCCTTATCACGAAAAACTTTTTAAACTTAAAAATGAGATTGGGGATGGAGGAAATCGTGGTGACCTTACTTTGATCAGGTCGTGCCTAATAAATGTAGTGGCGGGCCAGTGGTGGGGACAACTTTGACGGCAGCAGTAACATGGATAAATTATTTTTGTGTTTTCTTAACAACTCCTTACAATTTTTATCACGAATATGCAGGGATAATAATCCCGCACAGGATTGGACAACTTTTAAAATATTTTCATGAATTAATGGCTAACTATAGCCATTATTGACAATAATCCTAATTGTAAATAAAACAAGATTTCCTTAATATTATTTTTTTGAGGAAAAAAAAGGTAAAAAAACCTATGTGATTGACTACGTATATGCATTAGTTCGATGCGTTCGAAATTCGCTTTAAGCCTTCATGCGATTTTTCACTAATCTTTTCCGTTTTCTTCATTTATGTTTTCAGCTTATATAGATGAGCAAATTCTTAGCACGAAAAAAACTTGTCGTGGTAAACCGATAAAAGTCGATGAAATTAATCAACAACTGTTAAAGACCAAGGAATTCTTTTATATATGTAATGTAAGTGAAGATTTAGTTAAAACTATGTATTTATAACCTTTTGACTCTCTACTAATTTTTATTATTATATAGAACTGCGGTGTTTGCTTATATGACGGTGCTTACTTGATACATCCAAAGGTTGCATCGTATCTTAAGCCGTATGCGTGTGAGGATGGTAATGGCGGTGTCTGTAATGGTTCCCATATTTTTAAATGATTCGTCTATTTGCACAAACTATATCAGTATTTAATTGGCTCGGATTTTCTATGTTTCTCGGAATTTCTCGAACGACAATTTCATTTTATCTTCATTTGGTTTAATATGTTTATGTGATTTTTTGTTTTATTGTGTATATGATGTGCATAATGTCATGTGTTTCAGTACCTTAAAATAAAAGCATTTTACTGTTATTCCTTTTACAAATAACAAAAAAGAAGGATAAAAGTAAACAATTAAATTAATAAATAAATTAAATTAAATACATAAAATAATAATAATAATGACAAAAAAAAAAAACAAAAACAAAAAGAAGAAATTAGTACAAAAGCACATTCTCATAAACAAAAGGAAAAAAAAACAAAAAAATTAAGACTTATCTCTAGAATAAACAATTTTGTAGATTTTCTTACTGAAATGCATGTAAAATTCATTTAATTTGAAACAATATTTCCTTATTTGTTAATAAAATTGTGTTCTACTCCATCCACAGAAATATGTGAAAATAATTTAAAAACAAACGAATATGTTATATGCATCCCAAAATATAACTGATACAGATTCTTTTCAGGAGCATATAAAACCAAGCCTGTAATTTCGAATTCGTCCTACGGATGCAATTTCTAGAAGTTGGATGTGGAATGTCTTCTTTACCTGGAATGTCTTCTTCTAAAATCGCCTAAGAAAGATTTGTTAGAAATTTTTTCCATTTTCATAAAACCGCTTTGTCAGACTTCTTCACTTGAACAATGCAGCTTTAATACTAAAATGAATTTAACCTAAGGATCCTAAAGAACTTCAGAAGTAGCAGCAATTTAAAAACATACAAACAAAAAAAATTGACTAATTGAAGACGTTTGATTTTTTACTTGTTAATGAATTGTATTTTTCTGTATTTTTTACGGTTAGTTAAAGGACAGTAAGAATCAAGGTTTTATATAAAATTTTTTTCTCTATTACTATAAACACAGGAACGTTGAATGAATTTAATATATTTCTTTATATTATGTATCCAATTTTGCTCATCTTTTTAGATATCCACACTTTATATACCTGCATGTATGCGTATAGTAAGAAAAGTAAGAAGCATTGAAGTCCATATCTTGGTCCGACATTATTTAAAAATCTGCCGAAACTTTCAAATTGTTTTTATTTCTTAATACTTCTATCTATCAACACTAAATGCATTTTAAGGGAAAGATCAAAGTTCCCTAAGTTCCTTAAAGTAATAAAGTACTAAGTACTAAGTACTTAAAGTACTAATAAGTAAATAATTACATTCTTCACTTAATCCCTGCTTCACTTATTATTTAACATTTTAATAAACGTTGAGTTTTTTATTTAAAAGTAGAACTTTGGCGTCTTCTTTGCGATATTGAAATTATTGCCAAAAAAATGAAAGGTCGGCGACTACACGTTTCATCATACATTAGTTCAGACAATTCAAAAAACTATTCATTGGGTATTTGACTTATTTCATAATATGTTTCGATAATCTTATGAGCTTATCAGAGTTATATTGAATTTGTCGAATCTGTTCATACGCAGTTTTCACTATTTCTGCTGCGCAATATCTACCTAAAAAATCTTCTCATTTTCGATATGACCTTCATATTTTAACGCGATCAATTGTAGCTTTATATGCATTCCATTCCATAAAATACTTCAATTTCAGTATTGGATTCGTTTTGTAAAATCAAAGCTTCTTTAAAATAAATGCAAATATTATAGGGGGACACGGCCCAACCTTAAGTGCTCTATATCATTTCGTTTAATGTAATTATTCGTATAACGACTTTTCATAATAAGGTGTTATATGAAATATGATCGAAAAACTGATCCGCTCTTTTCTCTCAAAGCAAGTCATGTACCAAATTTTATCACAATATCTTGAAAATTGTGGTCTGTATGCTGAATATCAGAAAACAATATGGAAGGACGGGCAGACAGACAGTAATAGATCGATGCAGAAAGTGATTCTGAATCAATCGGTATAATAAAAGATGGAGTACCACAAGTGGTGTACAGTATAAAAATTCGTTACAGAAACTCTTAGCTATATGCAATACATTGCTATAGCACCGCTTTATCTTATACGCCTTTCTAATTGAATGCAGTGGCTGTAAACCAAGTCTTGTCGGTGCTTCTTTTACCCACCTTATTACTGCAAGGAAATCGTATAACATATGGAATAATGCATCGAATAAGTCATAACGTACGTATACGGTATCGTTGATTCTTGATAAGCATAGACAACGGAACAGATTTAGCCAGTGTCGTCTTTGAATTTATCCAACTGTGGTGATCGTTAACTCGACATCGAAGCTTCATTTGAAAAGACAAATGTTTTCTTCCTAAACTCCGTCAGGTTTGAAAATAGGGCAAAACCGATTCATCGAACTGCACAACATCATTATTAAAAAAGCGATCAATTTTTTGCTCTTTACTGAAGGACGCCATTAATATTGTATAGCTTTCTATTTTACAGATTTAGCTTGATTTTCCAATTTTTCGGTAACAAAGTTACTTTGCTAGGTTAGAAAACGGGTCAAATAGCGAATTAAAGATTCGTTCATAATTATTAAAAAAATATCGTATATATGTAAATAAGGTGCAGTGCCCATAAGCGTTGGTAATTTACGTAAGAGGATGATGGTGTAGAAAGCTTCTCCATTGCATTCATTGAAAAAATGTTCTGTTGTAAGGACTTTCCCATCAAGATTACCTTCTCAAGATCGGGTTACAACCGCCTCATCAAAAGTAGTACACGCTCTTGCCTGCCGGTTTTTGCGTTAGTCTCTTCAATTCGTTAGCAATTGCAAGTGTATCGCGTTATCAGCGAACCGCTGAGTTGAGTTTCCAAGTCGATTTGTGATGATCGCTATCAAGCCAGATTGTGTCAACAACTGTTCAAACAAACGGGCGGGGAGATTTGGTTTGACTTGGGTAAATAAGATTGAAGTTTCTTTTTTTTGCCTATAAAAAAACTTCTACGGGATTTTCCACAGGGTATGCCAAGATGTTTTCTTCTGTCTATCCCTCTTGCCGTCTTGCGTTCAATATACATTGCGCAAATTTGGGAAAGATTGTGATGAAATTGGATACGCTGATGCGTATTGGTTCAGGGACGAATGCTATTGAGAATGACTCGGATCGGACTACTTTTTCGATCACTTCCCATATGATATCCTATTTTGAAAAGTCGTTATGTGGATAACTGTAGGGTAGTGTACGTGTGTGTCTAATGGCGATAATAAAATTTTTAAAAACAATGTATTGGTTATGTCTTCCAAGCAATTTTAATAAGAAACTATCTATATATATATGATATGCGACTTTCGTATACTTCTTGAAGGTATTGTTGGCGACTTGTTGCAAAAACGGACTGTGTGAAATGACTGGTTTTCGTGGAGTTGTCGCAAGCGTCTTGACGAAGAACAAGGTGCGAGGCATTGTATTAGAAATTTCTGCACGGATTCAGATGCGTGAGACTATATCCCTTTCCGAGCAATAGAAGACTGCGGAACACGTCATCTTCAAACGCCATAGGATTCTGATGTATCGTTAACTAGAAGAAAGACTAAGGCTAAGAAACTGCGTTATACAAGCAATGAAAACAGTAGCCCAGCATGTATTTACGATAACTGCTAATCTTTGGCAACTAATATGCAATGGTAGAGGAAGGAAAAAAATTCAGTGTCCCAGACTTGAAGAATATAAATTCTACATTTTATTGACTGCGAGCAGATATCGCATCTCCAGCTTGTAAGAAAGAAGTAATTATACAAAAGCATTCTTACATTCATACGATATGTTACGATGTCACACGATGCAAGCAATATATGAGGAAATGATTTATTCAAAAGGCAAGGAAAATCTATCGCTTTGGCCTGATGTATGCATTCATTTATTCCACAAATTTCCAAAAAAGTGTGTATCGATGAGAGATGAATTGTACTTACTACTACTGTTTGCTACTTATAGGAGCAGGTAGAAGACATAATATTTATGAATATTTAAAGGGGGCGTGCCTTTTAAATTTTAAAACTTTAGAAGATCATTCGTTTCATTGTCATCTTCGATACTTTCGGCACTTTCATAATCATAGATAGGATCAGTCCAACTTTCACTCTTTCTATACAAACATTTCGATGCTGCTGGACCGCTTTCATTTACTTGTTCATCCAAGAAGTTCGTATTATCATAATTGCATGTCATTAGGAAATTTGTAATGTTGGAGATCGGGAAGCGGACAGCTGCACAGCCAACACGATGCACACGATCGCTCATTAATAAAGTGAAATGATCGATTATTTTACTGAAAATAGGATTTTGCCTTTTTTCTTAACCCCTTAAGTCTCGCGTTATATTTAACTTACCCCTCTGGATGCGGTTGATACGAATCGATAAATGACTGATTTGCGTTTACATGCTCCCTAAACCAATTTACAATGAAGTTTTTCATACGTCCTGAGTGTGATTTAATTTCACGTCTTATCCAGTAATAGCCAATATTTTGGCCGCTATAATGGAAACGTTGCGTGTTATGGCATTGACCAAGAGCGAATTTGCTACGTTTAGCATGCAACACCGCCAAGTATGCTAATTCATTTTCCCACTTAAGTTGCGGCATATGCGAGGCACTTTTGTAACCGGCCACTTGACCCGTGGCTATGCGTGAACGCGCTAAATTATGCAAATCCAAAATGAGATTACGACGACGTTCACTCATATAAAGTAGATGTGGTTTTGTACCACAAGCCGTATCGAAATTGCCATGATTTTGGCAGGCAATGTGCGGCATTTGGTGTGTATGGCTGCCATTGAACAATTCGCACAATGACGGCTGGCAATATGGGTTCTCTGATGGTGTTTTTGTGGTGGTGCTCGTGGTGTGGCTCGATGTTTTCAATGTAATTACACTCGCCGCTTTTCCTTTTACTACCATTTTGTTATCCTCTGCGTTTGCCTTTGCCTTTGCCTTTACCTTTGCTGTTTCCGCTTTTGTTGTTATTGCTTTTGTTGCTACTGCTACTGTTGTTGTTATATTAAATAAATTTTCAAATTTTTCAAAGTTTTCCATACCCTGTCCGAAGCCTTGTTGCAACAATAACAAACCGATTGTTAGAAATGTAATTGAAAAATTTCGCATTTTTATTGGATTTGAATTGTTAGCACGTTTCGTTCTTATTGGTTTTGCGTTTGCTATTATATACTGGATTTTATTATATATGCATACATATATATGTATATACAAATTCGTTTTGTTTAATGACGGTTGCTTGTTCTCCAGCTCCAGCCAGTTGCAAACTGATTTTATTTACCTGCAATTATCGTGTTTTTACTAATTAAAAAAATAAAAAAAAAAAAAAATTTACAAATTTATTTTGCTTAGCATTCATTACATTCGATTATACAATACAATAGCTTTTATTAACATAATTGGCAACATGTTGATGAAGTGTATAGAGTGATGTCTGAACACTAAAGATTAAGTAAAAATATATTGAAAAATAATGAACCCTTAAAAGGTCGATTAAAGCATTATGAGAAAGGAAAGAGGGGCGTCTTATATATAATGGAACATTATTCCAACTTGCTCTTGAGGTCATTAGTGCGCTGATATGTGAATTCGTAATCGACTTTCAATGGTGACTATTATCAGGCTTTAGTGTCGTATATCGTGGAGCCATGAATCAAACAAGTTTTCAGAGTGGCATTCTTCGATTTATCTAATCTGAGGCAATGTCTTTTCTTTCCTATGCAACGCTAGATAAGTGCAATTATTTGCGAAGTAATTGAAAGTTTGCAAAAATGTTAAAACACTTCCAACCCTTAAGATTGAAGTCTAATCCTATATTTTTTGTCATGGCTTAACGTTAATCTACATCATGATATTTTATTTTTTTGTTTATTTTTACTAACGTGACTATAACCGAAAGCAATGATCTTGAAGTCGTTTCAAGCACTTTTTTGTTAGCACACCTCCTGTACATTCAGTCACTTGAAAAGTTCATGAAAATCTTTAAAAGAAAACTAAACACATTTTCTAGTTTTGATCGTCATACCAACAAATATTAAACTTTATATGTAATTCATTTCTTTAAAAAAAAAAGAAAAAAATCATTCATTCGTACTGAAGTGATGATAAAATGCGTGCATGAAACGTGATTTAACCAAGAAAATAAATAAAATCATTTCGTGTCAAGAGTCGCCAAGGTGTTCGTTCTTGCCATTGTCAAATTGCAGTAAACATTGTCGAATTGTCAATTGTATTTATACTTTAACACCTGCGTTTAAATGCCCAAAAATTTCAAGAATGAATTAGAAAAAAAAAAAAAAACAAGAACAAACATTTTATTGTAGCGTAACCTAATTATGGTGTCTTAGTGTGCAGTCTAGATGATGTTCGTGTGGATGTATGTAACATTCATACATTCTTCATTACACCAATTCATAAAGAAATGTATTTCGAACTGATTTAATTTTGTTTGTCCGTCTGTCCATTTAATGTCTGTTCATGTAGTTTTGCGTTCAACTACTAAGTCCCAATTTTTGAGATTGTTTGAAGATAGTGACTAATGTGCTTTACGCTCAAGTGTCGATCGCACTGAAAACACCTTATCTTGGACAAATTTCACAAAAATCGACAAAAATCGCCAAGTAATTGTTGAGTAGTTGAGTATGCGTTGGAACGAATGGGCCATCTTCCATATAAACGATTTTACAAAAAATAAGCTCTTGTATCGCAATCTAACTACTTAACATACCGCTTAAGTGTACCTAATTTGGAGCACATGAATGTATTTTTGTGATGCCTGCTCGTTAAAAAATGAAAAGCAAATAATAGGGCAAAAATAGTAAAGGGCGGCCGTGAAGATTAAATGCCTTTATATGGAAGTGAAGTGAAATTTTCGGTATTTCACGGTAACAGTAAATGAAAAATTCTACTAAGCGAAATGGCGTGGGGTGTTTAAACACCGGACTTGTTTGACTGCAACCTTTTTATTTATTTATACATATATATATATATATATATATATATACATTTTTTTTTATAATTTATTGTCTATATGTGTGGGTGTTGGGGTGTGGATAAATCCTTTCACTACATATGGAAATTTTTGTAAGGAAAATACTCAATTTACACGGAACACTATAATGAGCCACAGTTCACAGTTCCTTGTGCCACAAAAGGTGTAAACTATAAAAAATATTGAACTTCTTTGATATTTCAAAAACTAGAGGCGGCGAGTAATGCTATATAAATCTTATTGAAAGGAATATAAGGGACAAAAACCGAGTACGAAAATTATGTTCGGTTGTGCACAAATTTCTTATACTCATCACCGTGATCCGAAAATAACGGAAAAGAATCACATTTTTGTACTCAATAATATCCGTTAATCTTTTCTATTTTCTGAATAAAAGTGCAAATTTTTAAGGTGTATGTATGTGTTGTACTCTATGATCGATAAGGAAAAAACACGGAAAGCAGAGGTGTTCACTATTTTTGCTACAAAGACGTATGCGCGTGTTCTTTGAAAAGTTTAGGCGCAAGTGGCAGGCGCTATCTTCCTGCCCAAAGGTTTATATACCTTATGAAGTCTTTGAAGCTTGCTTCTGTGCGCTGTAGAAGTTTTAGCAAAAAAAAAAATAAAAATGGAATTATGACACACTATAAAATTAAATAGGCGTGGCCGATTTTTTCCATTTTCATATTTTTGTAAACTATCAAATGTAGCTTATGAGTAATGACTCACCCTTTACTCGTTCTGAAAAACAGAGGTACCTTCAGCTTACGTAGTGCTGTAGGTGTGTCCCTGGGCGGATTTGGCTCATTTTCAATAGCAACCTGCGTGCAAAAACTTCCAATGTTGTTGATAAATTTGAAGGCGATGGCTTCATTTTTGCAGCCAGGAGAATATGTACGACACACATTACACAGACGGACAGATGGACAGATGGGCATATTTAACAATTTGATGCTGATCAAGAATATAATTACTTCGTGGGCTCTTTGAAGCTTCCTTCTGGGCGTTGCAAACGTTTTGACAAAGTGAATATACCCCTCATTCTTCGATGGTGAGCATAAAAAGGCATGCTTTCATTAAGGGTGTGAACATAAATTCGAATTTAACTAGCAAAGACCCCTACCATATTTGTTAACAAATCTATGTTAACGACTTAACAGATCTCTGTTAAATAATTCTAATTAAGATATAGTTAGATTTAAAAGCCTACGCCGTGGACATTTCATGAATCCATATGAAAATACCTTTCAAATAAACTAAAGAAATTCAAGGTCTGTTTATGGGAACTACTTTTAACGGTGTTTTGAAATTTGGTATGTAAGCGACAAATGGATACGGGAGAACACCGAAATATGAGACTCTAGTGCGTTCAACCTCGAAAATGTCACCTATATTCACTTATATCACATGAATCTTTGGGTACACGTATATTCTTCTGTTTCTTTTTCTACTTCTACTGCGACTGCCCCCGCGACAGCTGTAGTCTTCTCAAATTTTGAGTATCTTTGTTGCACATTTAAATGGATCCGGAGTTCGGTTTGAAATATTTAAATGAGTCTTGGATGGAATCAAAAATTTCATACCGATTTAGTTGACGTAATTCATTAGAATAAAAAATGTTCGTGAACTCGTCACCGCAAATGTAGTCTTCCTTCGAAGTAGTCGAATTGATATTCTTTAGATTTCGCACTGAATGATCACTGCGGTTGCCTAAAAGAGGGTAGCAATCATTTCTTTATCCATTTACTCATCATTTGATGAAATGATCTTTCAATTTTGAAATGAGTTGGCCCATAAGCCAACCGATTTTCTAAGAATCCAAGTTCCAAAAATAATAAAACCACATACACATTTATGATGCAGCGACTGGGCTGGATGCAGCGCTGCCGTTGGGTACAGTTATGTGCAGCGCTGCAGTACTATGGAGGAGCACTTACTTCTAAGAAGAATTTAAATCCGATGTTAGATCGATGTGGATTATTGATAAAAAAATTGAAGTAGAAAACAATAACGGGTCGCAGCCCACCATAAAATACTCTACGCAACCCTACAATTATACATATGACTGATCATATGATGATATCACATAATTCATTATATGGGGAGTGGTCGAAGAAGTAGTCCGTTCCATAGCATTTCCAATAGCGCTTTTCCTTGGGCCAAAACACGTCAGTATAAAAAATTTCATCGCAATATCTTAAAATCTGCGGTCTATAGGTGCAACCCAAGAGAACAACACGGCGACTGGCGACTGCACCTCGCAACTGCACTGTAGTTAACTGCAGCGCTATACCACACCAAATTTCAAAACACCGTTAAATATAGTTAGCATTAACAGACTTTGAATTTCTTTAGTTTATTTGAAAGGTATTTTCATATGGATTCATGAAATGTCCACAAAAATATTTTACTTTTTTTAATATGGACGAAGTAGGCTTTTAAATCCAACTATACCTTAATTGGAATTATTTAACAGAGCTCTGTTAAGTTGTTAACAGAGGTTTCTTAACAGATATGGTACGTGTCTTTGCTAGTTAAATTCGAATTTATCTTCACACCCTTATTCATATTTACACTCATTCATCTACTATACGTACGTCATAAATTTTATTGATAAATGTATTTGTATGTTTGCACGTCTCGGAATGATTTATGATTTCTTCTGCCATCGTATTAATGATTAGTTCCTGATGATGGTTATTATCATAAATTTACGTACACACATATTAATGTAATTAAATGTTTGTAAAGAGCATCGGTATTGAGATGAGAATGAACAATAAAGCAAACCATATATACGGGGTATGAAGCGAATCTTGAATACCTACTATATCTCCATAGAATATGTATATAAATTGCATTATATTTGAAAAATTTAATATCTTAGCTATTGTGGGACTGTGGGCAAATGTTTTGCGCCAATTTTTGTATCTCAGACCTTTCGTGGTACAAGGGTATATTAAATTCGTGCGGATGCATGCAATATTCAGAAGCACTTGAGATAGAGCGACTTTTTTTTATATAGATCGAATCGAATGGGACTGACTTTTCAGCATCAATATACGCTTGTCGGTCCATTTGTCTATCTTGTATTTTTGTGTTCAATTTTCCGGTTCGGAAATTTGGGAGAAATTTTGATAAAATCTGCTGCATCGACACCTTTGGCTGCATGGTTTGGATCGATCCACTTTTTCGATCACTTCTTGTGTAACTACTTTGAAAAGTGGAAGTCATATAAATAACTGCAGGGCGATGCAGCTTTAATCAATCTATGGATAGAGTTGCAAAACAAGTATCTCAAAATTGTTCATGCATGCTTCGTATAATCTCTGAAGAATATTTCGCTCATTAGTCGCAAAAAACTTACTACAATTCACCGCAAAGTCACTAAGTAAACGTACCCTGGAATTGGCATACCACTGTTATATTTCAAGTGGAATAATCACCTTAGCATGCTCTTCGATTGTGGGTATACAAGAAAAGAAAAAAAAAATTATATAATAAATAATAAAAAAAATATGGCAAATAAGACGTCGTATTAAATATAAATAATTATTTGATGAGCATATTGATGAGAGAATTAGTAATGAATAATATTTGAGCAATTTATTGCCAATCAGATGAATAAGGAAAAGGTCACATTGAAGTCACGTTAAGTGAATTTTTTTAATATTTAAAATCAAGTTATAAGTCGTTGACCATTTTCCCACTTAAAAAAAAACACATAAACGATTTATTGGCTTTGAGAAGAATTCTTGATTGTGTATTAACTGAAGCGAGCTTATACGAAGTAAAAAATATTTTGTCGATTAAGGGAGTTTAAGTTGACCGAGTAAAATAATTTGCTCATCGAGTTTTTAAGCATCTAAAATTTCGATAGCCTGACTTCATTTAATCCATCCAGCACTACGTGGTCGATTTTTGAAACTTTCAGGATCATGAACAGAAAAGATCGAGTTTGGTCTCATACACACACCTTTGCTTTAGATCGGATGATCACGTTAGAAACAAGTTGATTCGTTATTGTCAGACGGGATTGACAATTAAACGCCAATTATCACTTTGGGTGAGAATAATTTTCTGAAGTGATTTAAACATGTCTGTCCTTCTGTCCAGTTGTGTAAACTTTTATTCAACATAGGCAGTTTTCGAAATATATTCATAAAATTTAACATAATTAGGTGCAAGGGCGAACGCTATTGAACGTGGATTGGATCGTTTTTGGCGACCACTTTTCCGCAACACACCATCTCAAGAAAGGTTTTGCAAGAAAAAAAAATTGCACTTCTCGGCAAAAACTGATAGAAAATAGTATTTTGGCATATAGAATAAATGTGGGAAAGTTGGCCGGATGGGACCATATTTTGGAACCCCCTCCCAAAGAAAACTTTTAATGAAAAATAAGCTCTTGATATGGTAACGGGAACGAGTTTTTACAATTTTGCGATTGAAGTTGATCCACAATAGGAATTTCGTCTACAAATTTGCTTTGACATAATTGGACCATACAGATCTATTTTCTGAATCTCTTTTCCTATTACCTTTATCAGGAAATGTTAGCCCTTATATGTGAACAAGATCGAATTATTGATACTTTGTGCTTTTGATAAGAATAATGTAATAATTTTAAAATTTAAGTTACACCGGTTTCGGGATTTGGGAATCTCTTTCATATAAGTAAGTAACCATTTGTATGGCAAAGAGATCTGATATTTGTTATATTTGAAGAAAATAAGAGAAGTATTTTGTTGGGCAAAGTGGTGTAGAGTATTTAACGATAGATCTCGCTTAACTATAATGTTTTTATTTGTCCTTCATATAACGATTTTTCCAAAATGGGGACCGATCATAAAAATTATGCAATCGAATACAATTCCAATCGGAATTCCAATCCAAAACATGTTCAATGTACCGAATTACTTAGAGATTTTTGAAGATAAAAACACATGGACAGACTAACTTAAATTGGTTCAGGAAGCAGTTCATGATCAAGCATCTATCTCAAATCGTTATAAGTGTTCAGTGCATCTAATAAGAAACTTAGTAGTTACTTATCATAAGCGGTGAAGGTATTAATCATAAAAAAGCTTAATAACGTACAGTTTATAAAATCGATAGATCGTGCGTTTAAGATAAACTGGATAAGGTAGAGTCGTTGATTGACTTGTGGCTTGTATTCGAGCAAAGATTGCGTTTCAATTTACATATTGAGTTCACCATAAATAAAGCGAGGATTGCGCTCGCATTTATTAAAAGACGGCCGAAACAGTTTGACGATCAGTGTGTTACGAAAAGATATTGAAATATGCCTCTGTTGTGTGGTCTCCTGCCTACAGATTTTACGTCGTTCAAAAACAATTCCTGAAGAAGAAATTTCCTGTCCTTAGAAATTCGGGATGGAATTCTTTAGTCCCCTTGTCATCGTATAAGAATAGACTGCCACTATTATCCCTTCCTTCACTAGAGAAACGGAGGTTCATCTTAGATGTCTCCTTCCTGGTTAAGTTCGTAACTGGCGGTAATGGCTCGTTGGCGTTATTACGAAAGATAAACGTTAATGTTCCGAGTCGTTGCTCTTCGCCAGATTTCATATTCATAAGGCTTGACCACTGCCGGTATTGTAGAAAAATGAGTATGCGATTGTTTTTTTTTTAAATTTGTTTACTTTAAACATGTAAAAAAAAACTAAAATCCAAAGACAAACAACATCAGGTGCTGCAGGCGTTTTCTTAGACAAGAGTTTGTAATCAAAGCGGGAGCACGCGGAGGTGGTGGTTACTAGAACAAATTTTCAAGAATATAAGTAATGAGCGGCCATGAAGGAGTCAGTTGCGATTCTTGTCTCAAGTCTAACTTTAATGGACGTCGCTATAAATGTTTAATATGCTACGATTATGATCTATGTGCCGATTGCTATGAGGGAGGCGTCACATCAGCACGCCATTTGGACGATCACCCTATGCAATGCATATGGTGAAATGCTCAATTCCGAGCAACCTCAAAGCTTTGCCTGTCCATACTGTAAGAAAATGGGTTTTAGTGATGCTACTTTATTAGAACACGTACCTGCTGAGCATACGGAGACCAGTTTAGAAGCGGTATGTCCCGTATGCGATGGATTACCAGGCGGAGAACCGAATCTAGTCACAGATGATTTTGCTGATCTCCTGTCACTGGTACATTGTACTGGCCCACGTGAATTGATTTACTTTCTAGATGCACCCTCAGCTATACGATAAGGGGGTGGAGTGCGTCGTATTCCTGGACGTACGATGGGCGGAGTGCCACGTACACGCCGATCTAATATGCACTTTAGCTTATTAAGCGGTCTCTTAGCGTTGTCTCCATCTGGGCGAAAGTCGGTAGACCCAATTGCAGAGCTCCTGTCACAGTTGTCGGGTGTAAGACGCGGTGGCCCGCCAACTCCTCAATTACAGCAATTGCAAATGCAAATTCTAATGAAACGCCAACAACTGACGTCCACAGGCCAACAATTGGAGCGTTTGCCCCGACGTGCTCATCAAATGGTCTCTTCATCGAGTTCGAACGCCACTATGGCGAAGTAAGTTTGCTCACTAGACCACACTTCCACTTACAACATATACAAACTATAAAAATTCCGTAGGGCAAATTCTCTTATGGACTCCACACTTTTGGCGAGATGGTCACATTTAGTTAGATCTCTTTAAGAATGCTACAGTACAACTACGAACTTTTTAACACCTTCAAGGTCCTTTGTAAAAACCTAAATGGTGTCTATAATTCAAGCTCAATATCGGATTTGTTGACGAGTATTCGCTCACTGCTCCTCAATACACCTGCAATAACCTGCTCATGTCATATTTAATGTAAAGTAACGAATGAATTTAATGTATCGTAAGTAAGCTGATCCGGATGTGTTTAGTAAAATCGGTTGCCAAGCGATTGCTAAATATTTACCGTAGCTTTTAAATTATCTTATAAATTAAACTATGAGTTCGGCCCAAGAAATTTTACATGCATTAGAGTGCATCATCGTCGCTTGGAATTTTTGTAATTGTGTATCATCTAAAAACTTAAAGCAGAAACTGGACTGATCGGCGAATTAACATTAGCGCAATTCAAATTAAAGTGTCTCCTAAATTGATGAATATTCACCGGTCACCCAATGGCGTTACTTCCTACAAAGTAATCTTCATTTTTGAATCATTCTCTATTTGTAAGAAGGTGATCATGGTCGATCAAGTTGAGTATCATTTAACATATGTATATACATATATATATATATATATATATATATACATATATATACATACTGTCTCTGTGGCTTTTGCTGCGTATTTCTAGGTATCATAGGTAGCGGACCTATACATATTTCCTTTCCTGTTTTTAGTTGTAGTAAACTACACTTTATTGTCTGCCACTTATTACATCTTCACTTCTTAAGACTAAAATTGAAGAGGCTTTAGTTCTATGCTTTTAATGAAAACGTTTTTGTTATTTTTATTTTATTATCGATGTCGATATGTTGGCATTGCAACCCGTCGATAACATTAAATATAAACAAATAAGAAAATTATATTCAGTTGTGACCGAATCGCTGATATCTTCCATCATGATCCTAAAAAAAAAAAACTGACATTTTCATACTCTATAATATCGGGTGGGGGTGGTTGATTTTTTCTATTTTCAGAATAAAAGCGGAAATTCATATGGTGTGTATGTGTACTTAATGACTAACAAGCAAACAACACGAAAAAAACGGAAAGCAAAAGTGTTCTCAGTTTTTCTTGTATAGGTTTGTGTGCGCTGTAGGTGTGTACTCTGACCGCGTTGAGTCAATTTCGAGTTTTTTGCAAGTTTGTAGGCGATATCTTCATTTTTGCCGTCAAAAGAATGTTTAAAACAGACATCACAGAAATGGACAGATGGACCTTTTTAATTTAATATATAAATTTTTTTTTTTTTTTTTGGGACTTCTGAAGTTTGCATCTGGGCGTTGCAAACGTTCTGATAAAATTAATATACCCCTAAACCCTTCGGATATTGTTAAAATAATTGTTATTGTAATGCATCATTTATTTGTGTAAGTTTTGCATTCCAGTCATTTAATGTTAATTAGCCGCCAATGACGCACGTATTTATGGCACAAAATTTCGAATTATTTAGTTATTTTTATTGCAAAATCTGAGTATATGTACTTACGTCCTGTTACACAAATAATGAATGAAGAAAAATTTGCATTATTACGCCCACCATTCTTCGGTGGAGGGTGTATTTAGTTTGTCAAAACTTTGGCTGCACCCAGAAAGAGAGAGTCGCTTTAGGAATGAGAAAAACCATAACAATCACGATACGCCGCGAAGGACCGTACCCAGCCGTCAGGACTCACACACTGGTTAACTGCTGCGTTCAAACTGGGGACTGGACATAGTAGCTTCCACCGCGGATTTCACAAGTATGTAAATATGCAAGCTTCGCCCCGACGGATCTTAGCAAGCACCAATCTGCAGTACATCAATGTTGTCACCTCAACTCGCAGGTACTCGTGACATAGTGAATGGGCTCCTGATCCGCGCGGAGCTTAAAGTTAGGCTCGTAAATCAAGTTTTTTTCGTTTTTAAAATCCGTACTTTGTTTTGTGTCAAGCCTTATGCAAATGGTTCAAATCCGTGGCCGAAGCCCATCAAATACTTTTAGAAGATTTTGGTGAGACTGCTCCATCATATCCCAATGGTCGATTTTGGTTTCAGGGATCTACAAGTGGGAATTTTGATGACAATAACAAAGGAACGGTCTGGACAATCAAAAAATTTCAAAGACAATGAATTGCAAGACTTATTGGACGAAAACCCAGCTCCAACTTTTAAAGAACTACTCTTCTTAGCCGAAAGAATAACGGAGTGTGTTAAGCAACTGTCTCTCTATCCATACGTGTATTTCTCTATAACAGCTTTTCAAACATCACAAGGTGCGCGGTTTCCAAGCACAGTTGCACTGTATATTATTTTTTGAAATGAACATATTTTTGTTACACTTCATGTCAACGGTACGTTAAGTTTTTGCAGATGTATGCAGCACCCAAAAGGACTTGAGACAGATCGATCTTTTAATATATTTATCGATCGAGAAAATGATTCTAGCCTAACGGAGGGGCAAACTCTGTCCATCTGTCCGTTCTGCTTTCTTGTTTTCACCACACAGGCCACATTTTTCGAGGTATTTTGATAAAATTTCCAAGACTCAGGTGTGTTGGCCCGACATCTTGTATTAAGAACCCGTTGCACGAATAACTGCACTAAGCGAAGTGGTGCAGAGTATTTAATGGTGGACGAGGCCACATTAGAATTTTTTTACTCTTCTTTTCTCTTTTTACTTTTATATTGAGAGAACTATAGTAATTATACAAAGTACTGTTCAATAATTTGCTAGGCTATAAATGTTTAACACCTAGCGGTCTAGTGGTCTAGTAGTTGGAACACCCATCGTTTGAATCGGCGAGCTGCTGTCGATCCCTTATTGCGGTAGATGCCATCAATTGTACTTCACTGTTGTTCTTTTTTGTTTATATTTACTATCACATATTTACATATCGCTTAAATTATAATAAATGCCAATTTGTAATAATAATTAATGTTATAATAATCAATCCGAGGATTATTTGCAGATACATAATAATTGTTTTTAGCAGTACAGAACGAAGAAGAGAAGGAGGAAAACGTTTATTAACGTTTCGATGAAGAATCGTATATATAGTTAGAAATCTGCTCTCTTATATATAGTGGATAGTATGTTTGTTGTAGCTGTCTTTTAATTAAAAGGTGTTGAAGACCAAGAAAATTTCAAATCTTTTCATAAATGTTTCCTAACACTATTGATTTAATGTTCAATTTTTGCACAAATTCGCAAAAACTTTTGACGAAATACTCGTGTCAGAGATACTGTTGTTATTGAAATTTCAAATGCAATCTAACGGCATTTGTATGGACTCACACTTCTTCAAACGGCGTTAGAAGATTGTAATTCCATTCTCATTTTATAGATTGTAACATCCTATATACATATATGAGGGGGTATGTTCACGTTTCTTTTATTCTTTGCATTTTTGAAAATTCCGAAATTCGATTCATTGAAAAGTTGATTGTCGATGGAAGTATAAACGGACAAATAAACGATTGTAACGGTATGAATTCAAATTTCAAATTTCATATTCAAATTTTACGCTATTTGATAGCGAAGCCAAGCCAAGCAGTTGGAGAGCGTTATTTTAAAGTGTTGCAAAGGTAATAAGGAAATCATCCAATATTCTATGGTGGATATAAAAAAGTTTGCAAAGTATCGAAATATTGCGGTTTCCTGGTTGCTTGTGTGTTTATTTTACATAAATTTTGTTTTCTATTCTATGCTCTTTTGTTTACCGAAGACTAATTAAATTCATTGCAGAAAACTGTTTCTAATTAAAAAAGTTAAATTAATGTGAAAACGTGCACTATGTGGTTATATCGTAAACATTCGCACACACATACACACACACACACACACACACACACACACACATATATATATATATATATATATATATATATATA